>PVKC010034594.1:0-13709 GCA_004027635.1 Crocidura indochinensis
GGTAGGTCTGCCCATACGTCTGTCCCTCAGACAGCTGGATGACAACTACTATGTGAGGAGCTCTTAAAGCCTGGTGTCTGGGCTAACGTTAGCCCTCAAAAGATCTGATGCAGAAAAGACTAATCTTCACTCTTTCCCTCCCTGCAGGATCCTTGGAGGCTACCTAATTCTCCTGCCCTTTCACTGTCTCTAGATTCTAGTTACTAAGCCCTACCCTTGGCCCTTTAGACCTAAGGAAGTAGAATCAGGTTTTCTGGGGGTTCTGGGTTTTTTAACTGTCCTTTGGTCCTTCTCAGACCCTTTGATGAATTGTTTTTACATACCTCACAGTGTCATTTCTTTATTCTAGGGACTCTTACTTTTGTAGTATAAACAAACAAACAAGCAAACAATCCAGAAAAACTACAGAGTTTTTACTATACTTCTAAGGACAATGCATTCTAGGTTCTATGCTGATGAAATCAACACTTGGCCAAGGGAGGGATCTCATCTCTGGCTTCTCACTTTTCCTGCAGGCTGTTCGCTAAGATGTGAGGTAAGAATGCTGGCTCTGGAGAGCTACACAATCCGTCTTAATACTATTGTAACCCTGGTGCCACAGTGTCAAAGGAGCTTTGTAAGGTTTGGGCAATTGGCTCAGGGAACTGGAGAGCAGGAGAGAGAGGTTGAGGCTTGACCCTGCTTGGACCCCTGAGCACAGAGCCTGGAGTAGACCCAAACATCACTGAGAGTGGTCCCTCAAGGAAACAAAAGTCTTTCTAAGAATTTATTTTCTTGAAAGCACAGCTTTTGGTATGTGTCTGTGCAGACATTAGCCAATGCTGTACCGTCGAGTTTGCACAGGCAGGAAGTTGGATTGAGGGAGCCCTGGACAGTGAGCCACCGAGCGCAGCCAACAATCATTACGAGCAAGGGAAACCTGGATGAGCCAAGCATTCTAGGCAACCTAAAAATAATGTCTGCCTGTACAGAGTCCATAAAGGAGAGACAAGATCATTGACCCTGCACCACATATTATTATCCCGAGCCTAAAAATAAATTAATCAGAGAGGGCGGGTGGGGGGGAAGGTTCCAAGGCCTGGAACAAGTGTTTAGTATGTGAGAGTCCAGATTCAATCCCTGATTCGCACCACATTATTCTCCCAAGTGCCCCCAGAAGTGATCACCGAGTGTGAATCGAGAAGGAAAATGCTCACAGAGATGAAGAGTCCAGTTGAGTTGATATGTGAAGCAAGATTGGGCCCTGTCCATGATGCTACCACCAACTCTGAGTTCCCCCAGATCTTTTGGGCAGGTAGGTGGGGTGGTTCTGAGAGAATTGAGTCCATTAGGAGATTAAGGAGTGAGATTCTGGTTATGCCAGACTTGAGGGATATTCCAAATTAACTGAGAATTTGCTCAGAGGACACGTGTGCTGCTGTTCCTGGCCACAGAGCATCATTTCTCATTTCATAGGTAGATCAGAACTGGTATAAAGCAAACCAAACAGGCCAGGCAAAGAACACAAGGGCACTTCCAGATAAGAACATTTTCTACACAGCAGTTCATCTTTGGATTTGGGTATCAATTGTTTCTGATCATCAAAGTACCTTTGATAGCAGAGAGGGTTGCTCTGCCCCTATTGGGTCAAGATGACATCTGCTGACTCCGAGAGGTTGTTCGGGTCTTAAAAACATGTTGGCAAATTCTGAATTTCATCTCTCCCTGAGTCACCTCCCACTACTAGCTCTGATTTCTAGTAAAGATAAATGCTTGTTTTCTACCCCACTTGCAGTCAAAACATGTAGAACTCTGTTTCCTCAATTACTCACCTTCTCTGCTTCCACATGTACAGACTATCTGAAAGTTGAAATCTTCCAAGAAAATGCAGGATCTGGTGCTATGGCAGAATTTGCCTTGTTATTTTGGATTTGTTTTCTTGGTTTTTGTTTTTGTTTATTTATTTATTTGATTTATTTATTTTGACACAACTGGTGCTACTCAGCGTTTCTCCTGGCTCTGAATTCAGGGTCATTCCTAGCAGTGTTCAGGTGACGGTATGGGATGTGGGAGGGTGGATCCTGAGTTGGCCACATATAAAAAGACCCTCCCAACTGTGCCCTTGCTCTGACCCTTGGATTTATTTTTTTAATCTTCTCATTGATCTGTGATTCATATATTATGAAATAAATCCTTGGAAATACATTATCTAAGGCCCAGGATATAGTTACAAGGGTTAAGGCACTTGACTTTTACATACAGCTGATCTGTGCTCAATCCCTGGCACTATATATGACCCAGCAATGTTGGTGTATTTAGAAGGTTGCCTAGATATCATCACCAATTCCATATTTAACCCCCCCAAACTTGTAATTTTAGCAGGCTGCCCTGATTCTAAATGCCATGTAATCATTCTGCCCTTTCAACTTTTTTTTTTTTTTTTTTGGTTTTTGGGCAACACCCAGCAGCGCTCAGGGGTTACTCCTGGCTATGCGCTCAGAAGTCGCTCCTGGCTTGGGGGACCATATGGGAACCAGGGGATCGAACTGCGGTCCGTCCTAGGCTAGCGCAGGAAAGGCAGGCACCTAACCTCCAGTGCCACCGCCCGGCCCCCCTTTCAACTTCTAAACTTCCCATGCTTTGCCATTCTAAGCCCTGCTTTGTCTCATTGGGACTGCCATTCTCTTGCTTTATGCCCCAGTAATATTTAATGGGAAGGCAGTAGTATATGGCACTGTTGTCCAATGTGAATATAATATAGGTCACTCAAGTAGTAGATTGGGGAAGAGGGGTAGTCACATTTACAAAAGTAAGAAAAATAAACCCTGTAAGGTTAATGTTAGTAGTATAATCAAAAATCTATCCAAGATTAATATCTTGGATATTTATATATCCAATTAAAAATTAATACCTTGGCATTTCAGCATGCACTCCATCTAAAAAGCTATTAGTGAGGACTTTTCTAGTACTAAACTTTTGTTGATTTGCTTGAGAAGACAACACTGAGAAGACCAACACAGTGTACCTTATTCAGAGGTGTCCTTCCAATGTACCCCAATTATTTATTCTGGTTGTTGATTTTCGTTTCTTTAGAGCCCTTGCCACAATATATACTTTCATTGTCTCTAGCACTCAAATCCTCTGTATTCTGTAGTGGATTGCAAACTTTGTGAAGCTGGTGCAATGAATTGAACGTGTCCACCTTAATTCCTCTCTCAAGGAACCTTCATCTTCCCAGGGTAGTGACATTTAGGGAGAAAGATGTCAGGAAATGATTAGGTGTCTATGAGGTCCTAACCAGGACAATGAGTGAATTCTTATCAGAATCTCACCAAGCTTATACACTGTTTTGTTTATTTTTTTCTACTTCTGGCTTCTAGATCTGTGAAGAATTGGTTTTGAACATGGCATTATTGGTTTCTGATATTTTCTATAAACATGGGCTGAGTAGTACAGATAAGAATTGTATCTATATTCCTCCCTGCCATATCCCAAGTGCTGAACTCAATGCCTGGCAGTTCATGAGCTAAATGAAAGTTCAGTGAAGAATGAATGGATAAGATGCCCCACGTGAGCAAGGTCTAATAGTAACTACCAAGACAACCCAATGGGAAAACTTTCTTTCTGGAAAATATCACACAGGTTTTATTCTATCAGTGTGTAGGACAAGAAATGGTAAAAATTTGCTCACTTATCTATGAAAAGAGAATGAACAGAGCAGTCTCATTTCTTCACTCAACAGAAACAAAAAACTGGTTGCCCACCAGGTACTGTCCTCGGTGCTGGTGAGTCAAAAGGCCACAAAAGTTTTGCTCCATCAAGTGAGCCTTTAATTTAGAAACTAAAGGATTCAGATATAATTCAGGAAGTAGTAGGAACAATAAGAAACTCATAGCATGACCTCTTAGGTGATGTGTTCAGTTCTGCATTTCCAGTCAAAGAGGTGCTCAATGAAGGTTTTCAAACACACTGTGACTTTTATTCAAGGGATGATTCACTGAATCTTCAAGAGTTTCTTTTAAGGCCTCAATCACTCATGTCACTTGCTTGGTTCAAAATTCTCCTAATGATCTCTAATTACCCCTAAAATAAATCCCCTAGACTTCCCTTCATGTGGTCAGAGTCCTGTTCCTCGACTCTAACTCTGTTGGCATCAGGGCCAGACATTTGTGTGTTGTGGGACATTGGAGGAACCAAACCAAATCCTTAGTTTTGACATAGTAATGCTGGCAGCAACACTCCATTTGTGCTAACCCAAAATATCTCTAGCTATCATAAGATGTGCTCTAGAGAAGAGACTATCATCTCAGGTAGGCTTACACTCATCCTGAGGATAAAGCCCCAACAACACTTCTTATTCTTTTCCTTGTCTACTGGCCTGTTCTTCTGCCAAGAATCCAACATTGTTAGCCAAAGTCCAAATGTCTTTGCACCTATTCTCGATGGCCTGGTTTAGTCTTTCCCAAAATATCTATTGATCTGCATTCTGCAGAAGCTGGTAAGGTCTTTCTCAATCACTGACCATTTCATGGAACTGGTAACCACTTGGTACTGTTTGCGTTGGTTGGTTGGTTTGTTGGATTTACCCCCATTCCTGCTGCATAGTAAACTCTCAGGGAGTGTATTGTTCAAAGGGTGTGTTCAAACTGACCAATGTCTGTGCTGGCATCAGGTGGATGTGATGATAAGGATTCGAGGGCTGCCATCAGTAGTGGAAGGAATAAGGTGGTAGCAATTGCTAATGAAACAAAACAGAGAACTCAAGAAATCAGGTATCTCTGGGTCGCCAGTGGAACCAAATTTGACTGAGAGCATTCCATTTCATTAGGTTATAATTGCCAAGTGGGCTTTGGGCCCATGGTGATTAAAAGATAGCCAGAAAGAGGATTAAAAGATAGCCAGAAAGAGGGAGGGAGAGAAAGAGAGAGGGAGAGGGAAAAGGAGAGAGAGGGAGAGAGGGAAAATGAGATACCAGGAGAGAGGGAGAGACAGACAGAGAGAGAGGAGAAGAGGGAGAGAGAGAGGGAGAGGAGAGAGAGGGAGAGAAAAAGAGGGAAAGAAGGATAGAGAGAGGAAGAAAGAGAGAGAAAGAGAGAGAGGAAGAGAGTGGAAGGGGGGGGAAGAGGAGGGAGAAGAAGCAAGATCCTGTCCATCAGGAAACACCTTTCCTGTGAAAAATGTTCCTGGAAGCATTATTCAGGCAGTCCTTTCTAAATGGAAATCTAGAAAACCATAAGGAGGAGAAACTAAGCTGCCCGAATAATGGGGCGTTTAGTTACAACTCTGGGTAGTTTTTCCTTCTTTTTTGTTAGGTTAATCTCAAGTAAATTTACTTTTTATTATGAGTGCACTGTGTGTGTGTTTTTTTTTTTAATGTAGCTGCTTTACATGTTTTTACAAGTGATACTTTGCTTGTACTCTATCTTGTGAAATCTAGAGTTGGAAGCTTGTGAAAAGGAAATTCTCTACACTAAATTGCCTGGAAACTGGAGAAGAGGCTCCAGTCTCAAAGCAAACTCACGTGTGATGCTGTTGATTTAACACGTTGACACCCCAGTGTTGCAATCTGTGTTCAGCCACATTCAAATGTGAGGCAGTGGCGGTAGATGCTGGCATCAACCTGTTCAAGCAAAGAACAGCACTGGTAGAAGTCGGGCAAGTGACATGGGGTGGGTCAACAGGAAGGAGTGGTCAGGGACATTTCTGGAGAGTGAGGCAACCAGAGAGCTGATTGCATGAATAAATTCACTCTGAAAATCCATCAATGTATACATTTTTGCCTTTGGGCACTTTTCTATATATCTATTAAGATTTAAAAAATAGAAATGAAGTCTGAAACCCAGACAAGGCAAAGAGAAAGAATGTTACAAAGATGTAAAGGCCACTGGTGAAGGGGGGTGTTCTTTACATGACTGTAATCATACAACTTCAATTATATTTGTAATCATGGTGTTTAAATAAAGATAATAAAGAAAAAATACTAAAAAAAAGATGTAAAGGCTCAAAAAAAAGAAAAAGAAAAAGAAAAAAGGATGTAAAGAATCAATGTAGCATAAGTATGGATGAGACTCCAGAACAGGAAAGGGACATGAAGGGCAAAGGAGAGAAAGTTGAAAACAGTGTTGTGTTGAGTCTGTAAGATATAGCTGTGTTAGACTCCTCTCAGAAGTAGTTGATGGATCTATTGACTAAGAGAGCTAGCTATTTGATTCTTTCAGATATCTCTTCTCTTTTTTTTCTTTGGATTTTGGGTCATACCCCGTAGCGCTCAGGGGTTACTCCTGGCTCCACGCTCAGAATCACTCCTGGCAGGCTCGGGAGACCATATGGGATGCCGGGATTTGAACCACCGACCTTCTGCATGCAAGGCAAATGCCTTACCTCCACTCTATCTCTCTGGCCCCTCAGATATCTCTTCTCTTAGGAGCCCCAAACCCTCCCTAAATACTCCTCGCTTGCGACAGAACCTCTCCAAAGGCTTCAGCACAATGAGATTTTGGGTTTCAACCAGGGAATTCGGGGAGAATACATTCAGGATTTGCAAAAGCTGGAAATGTTCAACTCACAGAAGCTGGCTAAAACTACAAGTGAGAGACATCTTCTCTGAGAAGCCAGTTTAACAGGGCACCCCAAGTTTGCACATTCAGTTTACTTGGCCAGTTTAGTCGTGCTATTGATCCCTGAGAAAATTCTCATCTACCCTTGGAACTTTTAAGAACCAGCATCAATCAGGGGTCCTCAAACTTTTTAAACAGGGGCCCAGTTCACTGTCCCTCAGACCATTGGAGGGCCAGACTATAGTAAAAACAAAAATTAGGAACAAATTCCTATGCACACTGCATACATCTTATTTTGATGTGAAGAAACAAAACGGGAACAAATACAATATGTGGCCCACGGGCCGTAGTTTGAGGACCACTGACTAGGTCAACTTCCCTTGGAAATCTTCCTTCTTTCAGTCAGGCAGAATCCAACCCTTTCCCGTCTCTAAAAGAATATTTTGATGCTAATTGGATCCAAACACTTTGCTGCCAACAGGTAGTGGGTGTGCATAGCTATACTGCAGATTGCCCTCTTTTGTGGCTCTCCTCTATGACTTCCTGTGCCCCTCACCATGTCTAAGCCATAATGAGTAGCTCATAAATAAAGCCCAGTAGCTAAGAAGAGAGTGGAAGGAGGGCCCCTCTCTCACCTCATCTTCCTCCATAAAAATCTGCTGCCATTTTCTTAGGCATTTACACACTTTTCTGATCACTGCTTTGGGCTCCCTTTTGAGGAGCTAAGGAAGATCTGAGATGCTGTAGATTTTTGTTTGTTTGGTCACACCAGGTGGCTCTCAGGGTTTACTCCTGGTTCAGGAATTGCTCCTGGCAGATACAGGGGACAATATGGGATGCCAGGATTTGAATCACCATCCTTCCTGTATTAGCTGCATGCAAGGCAAACACCCGATGGCTGTACTATCTCTCCAGCCTTATGGGACGCCTGCTTTGGTCTCTGCTGTATTACAGCTTTTAATTTTAATTTATTATTTTTGGGGCTCATACCAACGACACTCAGGGGTTACTCCTGGCTCTGCACTCAGAAATTGCTCCTGGCAGGCACAGGGGACCATATGGGATGCTGGGATGCGAACTACCATCCGTCCTGTGTTGGCTGCATGTAAAGCAAATGCCCGACCCCTGTGCTATCTCTCTGGCCCAGTATTCCATCATTTTAAAGAGTGCTGACAGATCATTACTCTTGGAAGGAATGAATTAGAAATGTCTGAATGAAGGCAGAAATACAGGAGCAGAGAGGAAGGAGTTTATGGAGGAAGTGGGACTTGAAAGGGAGAGCAATTTAAATGAAAATAGAACTTTTCATGAACTGTCTGGCTGCCCTGAATATGATTTCAACAAGAAAGACAAGATTAGCTTCCTGGTTTTATTTTCCTTTCCTCTTAGCAGTTTTCAGAGGAATATATAGCAAGTCTGTATGTAGCAAGCTTCAGTAGTACAATGCATCCATCTGTCCCTATTAGGAATTCATGAGTTTTCTATGTATTTCAGTTTGTGACAGCCATCTGAAAGTTTTTTAAAATATATTTTCAGGGCTGGAGCAATAGCACAGCAGTAGGGTGTTACAGTCTTCCATGTGGCCAACTAGGACAAACTGGGTACAACCTTTGGCATCCCATATGATCCCCAAGCCTGCCAGGAGTGATTTCTGAGCTCAGAGCCAGGAATAACCCCTGAGCACTTCAGGGTATGGCTGCAAAACATATATATACGTATATATGTATATATACATATGTATATATGTATATATACATATATATAACTTTTATATATAAACTAATATTTATTCTAAATGATTATAGATATACAACAGTTGCAAATATTGAAGAGAAATATTCTGGGTACCTACTTCCACATGACGCCCACTTTGTGCACTTCCATTCGCTGCATTGAGAATTTCAATCCAATCAATTTAAATCCAAGCAGTATGAGGACTTGTAGCTCAAGAACCTACTTGGATCTGAAAACTCACATTGGTGTCAGCCAGTAACCTTGAACAAGTTATTTTACTTCTTGGCATCTCAGTAGCCTAATGGAACAAAACAACAACAATAGTGTGGGGAAATTATTCATCAAGGTTGTGCTCCAGAAACAATCAATTTATTTCCACACAGAAACCTGACAGGAACAATCTGGCTCTTCCCCAGGGTTTCCCTGCCCAACCATCACAATTATTTTATTTAAATGGGTCACACTTGGCAGTGCTCAGGGCTTGCTCCTGGATCTGTCTTCAGGGATCACTCCTGACAGCAAGCAATGCACCACATGTGATGCAGGGAATTGAAGAATTGGACCTCAATTGACCACATGCAGGGTGAGGGCCTTCACCCCATCCTATCTCTCTGACCAACTCCCCACCCCCTTTCTTTCAAAGTACAGCAGGCAGGGAGTTGGGGGTGTTCTGGGACAGTGATTAAGTCCAAGTTTTTCTTGGGTTAGGAACAGAACCTGGGAGGCCCTCAGTGAGGCCTGTGGCAGACTAGAATTTGACCTGGCCAATCATTTCATACCTAATATGTTTTGTTATACTCTTTCACCTTGCGGGCTGGGGTAGAAGTGATGAGAAGATGGAAGAACAGTGAATAAGGTCTTGCCTTGCATGCAATTGACCAGAATTTGATTCTTGATAATATATAGGGTTCACCCGAAGTATCACCAGTAGTGATCCCTGAGTGTAAAGCCAGAAGTAAGTCCTGAGCATCACTACATGTTGCCCCAAACCCTGTCCCCAAATAATAATAAAAGGCCTCTATATGGGGCCAGAGCAATAGCAGAGAGGCAGGGCATTTGCCTTGTAAGCAGTTGACTCAGAACGAACCTGGGTTTGATTCCTGGCAACCCATCTGGTTCCTCGAGTCTACCAGGAGTGATTTCTGAGTGCAAAGCTAGGAGTAACCACTGAGTGCCACCAGGAATGGCCCCCAAACAAAACAAACAGTTCTCTATAGAAATTACCTGGTATGGGCTGTGGGTATCCCTGCTTGCAGGAACACCAATTAAGATGTGATTGGGGCCAGAGAGATATCGTGGAGGTGGGGCATTTGCCTTGCATGCAGAAGGTGGTTTGAATCCCGGCATCTTATATGGTCTCCTGAGCCTGCCAAGAGCGATTTCTGAGCATAGAACCAGGACTAACCCCTGACCGCTGCCGGGTGTGATCCAAACATCAAAAAAAAAAAAAAAAAGATGTGGTTATTCTTTCTTGGAGGGAGATGGCGCATACACTAAGACACAAAGACAGACATGGAGAAAGACAAAAGTGGGAAAAAGATTCCAGCTAAATCCGAATCCAATTCCGTTTATTGAAACCCAAGGCCCGGCTTATATACTTTTTGTGGGCACAATTTTGCTCATAAATATATCAATAAATGTAAATATAGGGGACAAACATATTGATCAGGACAAATAACAGGACCCATTGGCAGATGAGATAGAACGTGCAGATAATGAAATCTGTCTCCATCAGGCCGGGATGTACTGATAATGGAACCTATCTCCGGCAGGTGGAATGGACAGATAAGGGGACCTTATAGATTAGACTTAGTTTCCCCAGGACCAAAGTCCTGTGCCTTCTTTGTTTCTGAAGAAGCCTTAGATTTTAAATGTTTACATTTAATTCTCAAGTCTGCCTGCTTTTATTATAGCTCTGTGTTTGTTGCCCTTTAAACCTTAAATCTTAAATGTTTATATTCAATTCTCAAGGCTGTCTGCTTTTACCATAGTTCTGTGTTTGTCACAAGGCCCTGCTTTTTTAGCTATGTGTTTGTCACAAGGCCCTGCTTTTTAGCTAAGTTTTCTGCCTGTTCTAAGAGCTCCCATCATGGGCAGTGTGGAGCACATCATAAATACTAAGTTATATAAGCTGCGAACATTATGCCCACTTTATGGATGAGAAAACCAAAGGCCCAAAGATGCCAAATCACCTGATCTATTCTCCAAATAGAATATTCAGGCTCCCGAAAGACCTCCTGGCCAGGCTTTCTCAGTCTGAAGGAAGAACCATGAGTGGATTTGTCCTCAGCAAAACCCAACTGCTTCCAGATTTAGGACAAACAAGATCTAGTGACAGGTACTGGTGTGACTGGTGGGTGGGGTGGGGTGGAGAATAGAAGGCAGAAGAGTGTCAGAGGTTCCAAGGTAGAGAGGAGCCAGGCAGGCTGAAAAGAACAAGACAAGTGCACACAAGGACAAGGGGTAGTTACAGCAATAGCACAGCAGGGAGAGCATTTGCCTTGCACATGACCAACCCGAGTTCAATCCCCTGCATTCCATGTGGTCCCCTGAAAGTGCCAGGAGTGATTTTTGTGTGTAATTTAAATCCTGAGTGCCTCTGGGTATGGCCCCAAAACACCACCACCACCAACAACAAAAAGAATGTGGAGGGGGCCCGGGAGATAGCATGGAGGTAAGGCGTTTGCCTTTCATGCAAAAGGTCATCGGTTCGAATCCCGGTGCCCCATATGGTCCCCCATGCCTGCCAGGAGCAATTTCTGAGCATGGAGCCGGGAGTAACCTCTGAGCAGTGCCGGGTGTGACCCAAAAACCAAAAACCAAAAAAAAAAAAAAAAAAAAAAAAGAATGTGGAGGTTTCAGTTGAGCCCCACCCAAGGCTATATAGTCTGTTTGTCCCAGGACTGTCTGGGCACAGGCTGGGAGTGGGTGAAGGAAAGAACCCAACATCAGAGTTTGGGAAATAAGGATTTTTGTTCTAGCAACTCATAGACTCATAGGCATCCAGCAGCTTAGCCAACAACTTATGAAGGAAGATGGAAATTGGTGACCAGGGAAGGCGTTTCCTGGCAAACCGAGGGTGTGTGCGCATCTGTGAGTGTTCATGAGTTGGTTTCTTTGCACAAAACCATTTACTGGAACAAAGTGGAGTCGGGGTGGGGGCATTTCTTGACGTCGGATGTGTCCCAGGGACAGATGCAAGTGGCATGATCATTTGCATGTCTGTGGCCTGGACAGATTCTGCCTTTCCGGGAGGCCTGGGCCACTCCCTTCGAAGATGTCTGTGGGATTGTTCTCTGTGCGAGAAAAAGGGGCTTGGATCACAGGGGCCCCTCCTCATTCTCTGCCCTTCCACCCAGCGGGAGCTTTTCCAGATTCTTCTGGCTGCCTGCCCCTGTAACTCCAATCCAGGGACCTTGTGTGCAGTGCAGCAACTGTCTCACGTCGATGCATAGTGTGCCCGTGGCCGTTTCTGTACCCACATCTTTGTGTAGACATGGGCTTTGTTTCTCGTGGGTGTGTATGCCCTGGAGCAGGATTTCTGGGTCATCTGGCATTGAACTTTTGGAGCAATCATCAGATTGTTTTCCCACGCTGTAGCAAATCATTTTCCATGGAGAAGAAAGGAGTGAAGAAAGATGGAGCTAGGCAAATGACTCAGGTTGACTTGGGAAAGAAAGGGGTTTGTGGTGAGGATGTGGTGGGTCTCAGGGAAGTCATGTGAAGGCCTGGAAGATGGAGTCCAGCACTGCAGAATAGATGTCCTCCTTATGCATGAGACCTGATTTATGGGTCCCCAGCATGGCAGACTCCTCCTCTGTTCCCCCTAGCAATCAAACTTGATTTTGGCATGGTGAGTTGAGTACCACCAGGAGTGTCTCTGGGACCCCCAGACTGAAGTGCTCCTATGAAAGCGACGATTCTGAATGCCAGGAGGATCCCAACTAGTCAGGTTGGGTGTGGGGGATCTGGAGACCCACTGTCGCCCATGATTTTGCCTCCTCACTGTTCCAGAGAATTTGCCCTGTTTCCCCATTTATATGATGGCTACAACCAGCTGCTGACCACAGGCTCTGGGTTCCTTCCCTCCCAGGGGGGCAGCTATCTCCTGCACACAGCAGAGATAGCCCACGCCCCCTGCTTTATCTGCTGCCTATCACCAACCCTGATGAGTGGTCCCCATTCACATCTAAATTTGTTGAAAAATAAATAATCATAGCATGGTATTTTTAACATGTTTAATTATTTATGTTTCTATTATTAAACATTTAAGTTAAAGATCATATATAATATTTTCAGTAATTTCTCCCAAATACCTTTGGTCTTTTATTTAGGATTTATTTTAGGATATAGAAGATGTCAGTCAAGATATAAAAAAAAATTTTTTTTTCGGTTTTTGGGCCACACCTAGTGGTGTTCAAGAATTACTCCTGGCTCTACACTGGGTGCTGGATAGCATGGAGGTAAGGTGTTTGCCTTGCATGCAGAAGGATAGTGGTTCAAATCTCAGCATTCCATATGGTCCCCTGTGCCTGCCAGGGGTGATTTCTGAGCGTACAGACAGGAATAACCCCCGAGCTCTGCTGGGTGTGACCCAAAAACCAAAAAAAAAGAAATTACTTCTGGCTGGGCCAGAGTATTAACACAGCGGTAGGGCATTTGCCTTGCACGTTACTGACCCAGGACGGACCTGAGTTGGATCCCGGGTGTCCCATATGGTCCCCTGAGCCAGGAGCGATTTCTGAGCTCATAGCCAGGAATATCACTGAGCATCACTCAGTGTGGCCCCCCCCCCAAAAAAAATTACTTCTGGCAGACTCAGGTAACCCTCTGGGATGTCCAGGATTAAACCTAGGTTGGCTGCATGCAATGCAAATGCCCTCCCCTCAGTGTTATCACTCCAGCCTGTTTGCTTTGTTTTTGGGCAACACTTGGCTTCACTCAGGGGTTACTCCTGGCTCTGGGCTCAGGAATCACTCCTGGCAGGCTCTTGGGGGTGGGGGACCATTTGGGATGCAGAGAATGGAACTCAGGTTGGCAATGTGCAAGGCAAATGCCCTGCCTGCTGTGCTATCACTTCAGCCTATTTGTTTTTGTTTTTTTTTGTTTGTTTGTTTGTTTTTGGGTCACACCCGGCAGTGCTCAGGGGTTACTCCTGGCTCCATGCTCAGAAATTGCTCCTGGCAGGCACAGGGGACCATATGGGGCACCAGGATTCGAACCGCTGACCTTTTGCATGAAAGGCAAACGCCTTACCTCCATGCTATCTCCCAGGCCCCTATTTGTTTTTTTAATGCTGGGGAATGGATCATAGATCACACACACTCACATGTGAAGCACTTGCAGATGAGACCCAAGTATGAGTCAACTTCCTTCCTTCCTTCCTTCCTTCCTTCCTTCCTTCCTTCCTTCCTTCCTTCCTTCCTTCCTTCCTTCCTT
>PVKC010034595.1:0-13687 GCA_004027635.1 Crocidura indochinensis
CAAACAAACAAACAAACAAACAAACAAAAAAGTGCTGCCCAATTCTAACAGAAGATCACTCATGGATCCCTCTAATCCTAGAAGAATATGAGGAGTACCATCTAGGAATACATATATTGGGCAATTTCCATCTGAGATATTACCTATTTTAACATAAAGATGGTCATCCTCTCTTTATCATGTGAATCCCTTCCTGACTCCTGAGCACAGAATAGAAACCCTTAGTTTGCCCCATTTTATTTTAGAAGTTAAAACCAAGTAGCATCCCCATTGTAATGTTGCTAATTTTCTTTGCTAGTAATCTGTCTGCTGTTTATTGGTTTTTTTCTTTTTCCTTCTAGACTTAGAAGAATTCAGGTTAACAAGAAATTTTCCATTGCACCTGAATATCCCAAACCTTAGAGTGGGATACAGACACCAATGACTGTGTTACCTCTTTAATTTATAGTACTACAACAGAGCACCCACCTTGGAATTCTAATTGTCTTAGGAGTCTGTTATTAGTTATTAAATAGTGCTTAAGATTTGGGAGTTTGGAACAAGAACAAGAGCACAGCAGTTCAGGCATTTGCCATGCACGATGCTGACCTTGGTTTGAACTCTACACTCGGGTCACAGGATTGTGTCAAAAGTAACCCTGAGTATAGAGCTAGGATAAGGCCTGAGCACAGCAGGATGTGATTCAAAAACAAACAACAAAAAGATTGAAAGTTTCCTTTTGAAACAAACAACTAAAATAAATTCTACATTAGAATTCTGCTGTATGTCTCAGTTAACTATATAATTGCACAAAGCTAGAATATGCCTATAGAAAATAACTATTTCTAGTCTAGATCATAATCTGTGTATATAAGCATGCATAATGGGAAGTTGAGCATGTGGGAAGCTATTACTAGATTTTGTTCTTTATCCCATCTGAAAAATTATCTTTTCATTTTAATACTCTTGACCTCTAGGGAAATTGTGGAGTTCTATAAAAACACTTCAAAGTACTTAATACACCTTCAGATTAAGGATTATTGCCATCAGTTATGTATAATTTCTGAGATGCTAAACATTAACTTGGTGAGGAGATGTGAAAAGATTAGTAAGAGAGTGAATCTTCAGGATTATTCAGGTAGGAAAAGTTGACACAACTTGGAGAGAAATCACTAAGGGTGAACTGAGTTCCTCAATTTAGCTATCATTCTTTTTTTAAAAATATTTTTACAAGATCTAACCTTTTTTAATCTCACTTAGATTTTAAAGGAACTTTAAATTAAAGCAAAACTCAAGATTGAGTTTTGAAACCTTTTTCTATGAAGTAGCAAATAAACAGAAAACCTACTGTTAAGAGGACAAAGAGAGGAGTTAGTCATTCTTCATTGTTATAGTTTATTGTTACAGATTCTCCATTGTTATAATTTATGCTTTTAACTTAAAATTTTTTGGTTTTTTGGGCCATACACAGTGGTGCTCAGGAGTGCCTGGTTCCCCACTCAGATATTACTTCTGGCAAGCTCTTCAGTCCATCTGGGATGCCGGGGATCGAACATGGGTCGATCCTGGGTTGGCTGCATTGCAAGGCAATGCTCTACTGCTGTGTTATATTTCTGGACTGCTTTTTACTTATTTTTATTAAGCTAAAATAAAAATGATGAGGGCCAGAGAGATAGCACAGCTATAGGGCATTTGTCTTGTATGCAGTGATCCAAGATTGATGGTGGTTCAAATCCTGGCATCCCATATGGTCCCCTGACTCTGCCAGAAGCAATTTCTGAGCACAGAGCCAGGAGTAACCCCTGAGTGCCATTGGACATGGCCTAAATAAATAAATAAATAAATAAAAACAATGTACCATAAATACACATACAATTTCATTTTACAATAAAATTTTTTGTATTTTTTGTATTAAAATTTCTTTTCCTGGATTGCTAAATGTCTTACCACAGGAGTGAGTGTTTAGGGTCAGAAGAGAATACAGAACCTCCAGAGGCAGACTGTGGGGAGGGTGAGAGGGAAACTAGGGACACAGGTGGTGGGAAATGTGCACTGGTGAAAGATGTACATTGTATGACCGAAACTCAATCATGAATACCTTTCAATTGTGAAAAAACTCTATTATGAATAACCTTGTAACCAGTGTATAAATCAAGTCATTAATTAAAAAGAAAATACATTCCTCTTTCTCTCTCTTTCACACACATACACACAAATGTGAACTCTATTTAGGGGTCAATATCATCCTGCAATGTCACAACTCACATTTATGTGAATATAAATTAGTTTCTCTATCACATTTCTTGCTGTAACCAGATACAAGACAAAACTGATTATAGACTTTATCTTAGTTTATCCTGACAAATATCCAGTAAGGTAGGTGCTGCTATGATGTCTGGTTGCAGATGAGAAACTTGGCTTTAGAGAGGTTAGATCTCTTGTTTAATATGGTAACATTGAAGGATAGAAGTTATCCAAAGCCAGCTCTGTTTGACCATAGTGTCTAAGGTTGTGACTTGATAATGCCTCAACTCTCTGGCATCTATCTTTTTCCTACACATCTCCCACCTAGGTTTGTTTTCTCTCTCTCTTCAAAGCAAATGTTGCCACTGCAATAAAGTTGGCCTCTTTCCAGCTTTAGGACTGAAGAATCTTGGCGTGGGCTCAGCTTGGAGTTCCATGGAGCATTGTAACTGCTGGTACTAGGGCAATAAAATCTTAACGGTCTCCAGAAAAGAAAGCTATAAATTCTTCTGAAGTCCCACTTTAGGTGTAAAGGTTCAGGCCTCCCTTGCCCTCCTCCTCTTTTTCTTCCTTCCCCATCCCAGCTCCCCGGGGGTTTTATGAAAGGGGCCTTGCATTAAAATAAGGCACAGAAACACACCAGTCTCCAGCTGCAGCCAGGGCTGCATTTTGTTTAAGGAATGCCTCTTTAAAAAATTTTTTTTTTACAATCAACTTTGCTCAGTTGGACATGGACACATAGTTTATATCTTGGGAAGTCATAGAAAAAGAAAACAAGGCAGAGGAAAATGGCCAAGAAGCACAAAAGAAGTGAAACAAGAATAACCCAGAGAATATATGCATGCTCATAGAAAACTTTGTGAAAATGATACCCAAAGGGTTCTGGGACTTTTCTTCTCTTGGTTATTTTAATATTGTTACCTAGGCCCTGACAAGCCAGCTGTGGTTTATCTCAAAATTCATTTGACTATTTGAAACTGAGCATAATAATAAAGATAAGTAGCAGCATGCACTGCAATGAAACCTCATCTCCTTTAGGGATCATGTGAACAGATCTCAGAATACTTTGGGCTGTATGATAGCGTTATATATAAAAAATAGCAAATAAACCACTTTTAAAGGTTTTTCTCTGTTCTTTTCTCCTTTTCTGCCTGTTAATCAATTGGCTCACATTCAGAGAAAGTATGGAAATGAGACAGTGACCTGGGAAGTAGCCACAGACAGATATCTTGGGAAGCAGGTGACCTGAGTCCCAGCCATCACACCTCAACAATGGACAGTTCACTTCTCTCCTTCAAAGAAGAGGCCATCAAAATAGGGAGTGAGTGAACTGAGCTTAAAGAATTATAAGAAGTCAAAAGAAAATGTTTTATGTGTCCATAAATATATTTGTTCAAATCCTGCTTCCCTCTTAGGTTCTAAAACCCTGTGTGTTTCACAGGAAATTAAATGTGTGTGTTGTCAGATTCCTTTTCCTTTACTTCATTGAATGTTGTCTAGGTTGCAGTTGACCTATGAATCAGAAAGTCGATGATTTGTTTCTTTAACTTAACGACTAATATTTTTCTGATCAAGATCAAGTACAATGACAGAGCCAACAACAACTATGTCTATTCTTTACTAGCCAAGAGTAAGATGATTGCTGGTTTGTGTGTGTGTGTGTGTGTGTGTGTGTGTGTGCATGCCAGCTCATGAGCTTGTATATGTGTATATATTTAAAGAAATACTTGGATGTTATCTTCTTGTTTTCTTTAGGTGTCTTTTTTGTTTTTTGGCTTTTGGGCCACAACTGGTTGTAAGTAGTGGTTACTCCTTTCTCTGCACTCAGAGATCACTTCTTGCAGTCATGGGGGACCATATGGGATGCCAGGGATTGAAGCAGGTCAGCCGAGAGTGCAAGGCAAATGCCCTCCCTGTTGCGATATTGCTCTGGCCCCTTTACATGTCATTTTGTAGGAAATTATTTTCTATGTACTCTTCTTTCTCTTTAAAGGGTTGTGAGAGTGGGAATCACAACTTATGCGTTTCTGTCTTTCAGAGTTCACAGAATGCCTAGTAAGTCATCAAATCCTACTTGTGAAAAAAAAGTGGAAGTGTCAGAGAAGCATATTGGCAACCCTGTGGAGCTCATCTTAGGGCCTCCTATTTTACTTTTAATTCTGCAATCTTTTGTGTAGCTGAATATGTCATTTCTCTCAAAAGTCCCCAGACTTCTCCCTTCTCCCTCTTTTTGGAAGTTAGTAGGGTCTTGGGCACTCCTGGCAATACTCAGGGAGGTATTCTTACCAGTACCAAAGGAACTATATTGCTGGAAATGAATCCCAAATGCAACTATACACTCATTCCTTAGAGGTGTTACTCCAGTCTACATTTATATATTTTCTGATACCTTAAAAATTACTGTAAAAGGGTCAAGGAAATAGTACAAGAACAAGGCATGTACCCAACATGGGTTTAAATCTTAGTACTACTATACAGCCTCCTAAACATCACCAGGTGTGACCTGGAGGTTCCCAAAACATCGTCTCAGGGCCACAAGCTTGCCTAGTACTGAATCACTGACCTTCTTCGACCAAATCTGACTGGGAGTGACACCTAACTACTTGGAACTACAAGAACACAAGAATTACAAAAACACTATTTGGAAGACCAACCCTTCCCCCAAATCACCTTGATATAGACGGTTTCCAATTTATTTGTTTCCTCCCACCTTTCCAGATTGTCTTCCTCATCTCCATCTTTGGCTATTAGAAAATCCTTATCACAGCAGAAAGAAAGTGCTAGCCAGATATTTCATAGCCATAGGGTTGAGACTGTGTCTATGACCCTTGCACTGGAAGAACTTCCCTCCTTTCATAAGTTGTGAGCAGGAGTTTCTGATGTTACTGCTGCTCTCTTCTGGAGGCAAAGCAAGAGGACAGTGTCTGCTAAATCTCCAAAGTGAAATGGGACTGAGAGTGAGCCCTGGTTTTGCTCTGACCCTGAACCTCAAACTCCAGAGTGTTGAAGTTATGCTATGAAGGCTTCAAACTGTCTCTCTAGAAGGTTTTGTCAATATTGCTGCTGCACTTGGCATTAAGGTTCCTGAGGGGGATTCCTATATTTTGGGAATTTCTCTCCTTTCTAGAGAACTGAGTCTAGTCTCTTCACCACAAACTTAAGCAGGGTAAGTCTTTAGCTGCTCAAAAAACCTCCAGCCTCTAGCCTTTAACCAACTGGGGGCTTATCTAATTTCCTTACTGCATTGCTCATAAATTTTTCGGAAATGCTGATACTACTTCAGAAGGTAGGAATGGGGACCAAGTGACACATAAGGCCACTGAGTGCTCCCTCTTATTGAGTTGGTTTTTTTGCTGAGCTTTTTAGATGCTTTCAATCTTATTCAATCCTCACAACTCCCAAAGGCATTTGCTACTAATATTCCACTTTTAATGAGGAAGAAACTGAGAAATGGAGAGGTTCTATGTCTTGCCCCAGGTAAGTTATGAAGCTATATCAAGAAAGACAGTACTGTGGGGCTCATGTCCTTGCCTGTGTTAATGGACTAAGGATTTTTCCCCCTTCATAAGTTCTTCTTCTACCTTAGAGACACAGGAGCTTTGCAAACAAGGTGCCCTTTCATTCTGAGTTCCCCCCACCCCCACCCATTTTTCTTCTCTGCTGAGTAAGTACAGCAGGAAAAAACACACATTTAATCTCCATTAAGACCTTCAGACATTTTGGAGAGGAAGTCTAGTCTGACTTGGGAAAGAAGATTGAAGTACTGAAAATTTTTAAGAAAGGCAGTTTTACTCACTCTAATAATATATGGTAATAACTATGAAGATCTCAACTTTCAAGAATTCTAACTTAGCCTCCACATATTTATAATATTACTTATTTGTATACAGAAACTTTATTTAAAGTGAGGGACTGTGTGTTAAAGTTCTGGTTTTAAAATATATGATATATTGGGGTAGGGGGGAGTTTAGGTCACACCAAGAGGTACTCAGGGCTTATTCCTGCCTTTGAACTCAGGGACCACTCCTTGGTGAGTTTGAATGCTGGGGATTGAACCAGGTTAGCTACATACAAGGCAGTAGCCCTACCCACTGCACTATTTCTCTGAAACAATATGTAAGATTTTTACAATTCATAGGGGCTCATTATAGATTTATGTTTTGGAGCATAAAATACATTACTTCTAGATCTGGATTTAAACTAGAGGGAGAGCTCTCTGGTAAACCCCACGAACTGGCAAAATGTGCTGTGCACCAGAGTGGCTAGCTTTGATTTTCAAACAAAGCAGCTCAAACATCTTGGCAGTTAGCTTTAGTGGAGCAGAAACTTCCATGTTCACTGAAAGTTTGTATAAGTTATAGATTTTTGGGGTGGGGGGGTGTCAGACCCAGCAGCGCTCAGGGGTTACTCCTGGCTCTATTCTCAGAAATCACTCCTTCCGGGCTCATGGGACCATATGGGATGCAGGGATTCCAACCAACATCCTCCTGTGTCTAAGGCAAACATCTTACTGCTGTGCTATCTCTCCGGCCCCAGTTATAGATTTTTCTAAAGTTTTCTATATTATGTGTCTGGAGGGGAATGAAGGGGTAGAGAGGAAATCTATAACAAATATGATCTTAAATTTTTTTTGGGGGGTCACACCCGGCATTGCTCAGGGGTTACTCCTGGCTCCATGTTCAGAAATTGCTCCTGGCAGGCACAGGGGACCATATGGGGCACCAGGATTCGAACTGATGACCTTTTGCATGAAAGGCAAACGCCTTACCTCCATGCTATCTCCCGGGCCCCATGATCTTAAATTTTATATATTTTAATAACTCATGTTTTGTTTCCCTGTGCACACAATTCTAATCTATCGTACGTGACAAACACTTCCAGGTTATGGGAGGTTCAGAAAACTTCAATGGTTTCAACCCTCCTTGTACATTGGACTTAATGCCAATTTTGTCAAAACAACAGCAAGCAAACAAAAACCAGTTCCTGAGACTATGCAAATCCACTGAAGCCCAGGTTTTTGTTTTGTTTTGTTTTGTTTTGTTTTGTTTTTGTTCTTTTTGGGTCACACCCGGCAGTGCTCAGGGGTTACTCCTGGCTCCATGCTCAGAAATTGCTCCTGGCAGGCACGGGGGACCATATGGGGCACCGGGAATCGAACCGATGACCTTTTGCATGAAAGGCAAACGCTTTACCTCCATGCTATCTCCCGGGCCCCTGAAGCCCAGTTTTTAAGGAATGGACCAATATGGCAATATTAACTAAGAAGTAAGCAAAAGAAAACTATAAACTCTGAGCAACATAAACATGGTGGGCCAGTGGAGAGCAAGAATATATGATCAATTAAAAATGTCTTAAGCTGAGGGGCCGGAGCAATAGCACAGCGATAGGGCATTTGCCTTACATGCAGCCAACAAGGATGGACTGTGGTTCGATTTCTAGCATCCCTTATGGCCCCTAGAGCATGCCAGGAGCGATTTCTGAGCCAGAGCCAGGAGTAACCCCTGAGAGCCAGGTGTGATCCAAAAACCAAAATCCGCCCCCCAAAAAGGTCTTAAGCTGAGAGTTAAAAAGAAACCAATGAAAAGAGGACTTGAAGGCATAGTGTAGGCAGGGGTTAAGCTGCTTGGTTTGGGCAGACAAAGAGATAATTCAGTAGCTAGGGCACTTGCTGTGCAAGCAGCTGACCTAGATTCTATACTCAGAATCCCATATAGTCCCCCCAAAACCTGGCAGCAGTGTGTGCTTGCCTTGCAGGCAGCCTAATCCAGTTTGATCTCTGATACTGCATATGCCCCACCCCAGAACTTCCATGAGTGAATCCTGAGCACAGAAGCACAGAAATAAACTGAGCACTATAAGTCTCTCTCTCTTTCTCTCTCTCTCTCTCTCTGTCTCTCTTCTGTCTCTCTCTCCTCTCTCCATATATATACATATATAGATAGATACTATATAACTATATCTATAATCTATCTATTTCTCTCTCACACATAGAGTTAAAAGGTAGAGGCCAGAGAAAATTGAATGTATGCTTGGATGAGTGTAGATTAATGTATGCTTGGATGCGTGTACATTAAAATGAATTCCTGTAAATATCCTAATTTAGGACACAGGCACAGGTACTGCCCAGGTAGATCTTCCTACCCCAAGCTTGTAGTCTCCTATCTTCAGAATATAGCCCAGAGACATTTCCAAGGTCAATAACCTCTAGCAAGGATTTCACCTCCCCTTCTGCTTGCAGGACACAGCTGCCACTTGCTCTCTGTCTAGGGCTGTTCTGGACTTGGCAGCCACAGAGCCTCAGGGCAACCCAGGGATTTCTGAATGTTCTCCCTTGAGCTTCAGCTCTGGCTTTTCTGTTTGTTTTCTTTCTTTCTTTCTTTCTTTTTTTTTTTTTATTTAAGAAGCTCAAGAGAACTTAAAAGCAAACTTTTGAAAGCTAGGCATTTCTAATCACATAAAGGTGTCTCTGCAGGGCCTGGGTTGAAGAGTTTGTTAGGCGGCTTTCATCTTTCTGTGTATCCCCTTCCTTCTTCAAACGCTCTCTGGACTCTTATCCACCCAGCCTCTTCGCGGGGACCCCCCAACCCCCATCATATCCATGTATGAGGGCCCAGAGGGTAAAGGACCTGAGTAGAGAAGGGCGACAGGGGGCGGAGAGAGGAGGGAGGAAGCAATGGGCCCCCATGCCGAGCCTGGAGACTTTGTGAGAAAGCCCCTCTCCAACTGAAGCCCAGCCCGGTGGGAGTCAATTAATTCTGAATAACCTAAACCGACAGAGGTATTTGCATTCACAACCTGACTGATGACCGTATAAAATTGATTTATGAATTAAAGTGCTTCCCCTCCCTTTATCCCCGATTCAGGCTGTAATTGATTATACGTGCTGCAGCGAAATTAAAGAAAAGAAAATTAAAGAGAAGAATAAGGAAAGTGAAAAAAAAGAGAGAGAGAGAGAAAGAGTCCTTTGCCTGGCGGTCCTGCATTCTCAGGAATCCCCAGGATTAACCATTCTATTCATCACTTATCATTTTTTATTTAAAAAGTTTCTTCCCCCTTTGTACCTACCCCTCCCAGGCCCATCCTCCTTCCATTTCTGCCATTAACCAACTTTATCTTCTCCAGTCTCTTACGTGCTGATTTTTTGGGGTGTAATAAACTCCAGTTATTCTCACATTGCTGGGACAAGGCTTATTCCAGGTAGTGTTGTACCCCTAAAACTTTGAGGAGTAAGCAAAGGTGTCTGCTATTTCTCCATACACTGCATTTGTTTCTCATTTGGTCCATTTTCTGACTGACCCCTCGCACACTTCATAAAATTTTCTTACAGAATATCATCTTATAAATAAGTTCTCAGTAAAGAATATAACTGATATTTTAATGGCTCATTTCCCTCCATAGAAATTTACCCTACCTCCCTCCCCAAACACACACACCAAATAAAAGGATGTTTAGAGAAGGGACTAATTAGTAATTGTGAAATTTCAAGCTCTTAAGAAAGGATATTTTCCTAATTAGAAGCGGGTCTTGAGTAGAGTGGTGGGGATCTGTGTTCAAACCAGCTACATAACAGAACAAGCTTTGAACAGAGTTTGACTGAGGTTCTAAAAACTACTAAGCATATGTCTTTATGCAAGTCACTTTACCCTTCCTGTTTTACTGTTGACTGACTAACTAAGGTAATATATGTAAATCCTTCTAAAGTGTCACTTAACAAACATGTAGGCTTGAGAACCTACTTTATGAAACTAGGCAGCATTGACTCAGGAGTTAACTGACAGTTCAATTATCCATGGTTTTCTCACAACTCAAATCCTGTGTAGCAGTTTGAGTGATAAACAGCTGCATTTTTAATTGCCAGACTAAATCTTGAAAGCAGATTATTTTCTGTACTCTGTAACCTTAGAGACCCTGGCACATGAAACATGCTATAATTAAACCCTCTCACTCAATTCTTCATTACTTTTTCACCTTTTCTCCTCCCTCATCTATCCCAGGGCTGGAAATATGTGGTCACACAGATAACAGGCTCAGCTGCTATCTCTGAAAGAGCCCACTTCCTGGTCTTCTCTTTTGTTCTTTTTTTTTTTTTTTTTGGTTTTTTTTTGGGCCACACCCAGTGACGCTCAGAGGTTACTCCTGGCTATGCGCTCAGAAGTCGTTCCTGGCTTGGGGGACCATATGGAACCGAGGTCCGTGTCCTAGGCTAGCGCAGGCAAGGCAGGCATCTTACCTCCAGCGCCACCACCCGGCCCCTCCTCTTTTGTTCTTTTGACAGAAACTTAGGGACTTTTTTTCCTCCAAAGTATTAAGGTACCATTTCATAGGTAATTTCATAGTAAGTGCCATTGCCACTTTTGTCAGAAAGTTCAACTACTTGGGCCTACTCGGAAAAATCCCATTTATTTAACTTAGCATGACATTGCGTTTTTCAACAAGGAACTCTTCCTGGAAAAGATCTACAATTGACTAAGAAGCTGAAGTATCAACTCCTGAAGAATCACCCTGAGAAAACAAAATTGGAGCTTCTTCTGGGAGTGTCGCAAACAGATTTTATGTGATAAGGATATTTTCAGTAGATGCTCTGGTAGTTTGAGGTAAGGGAACTAATGTAAGGAGGACCTTTCCCTCTTTCTCACCACCTTAGGAGAGTTAAGCTGAAATCACCTGAGGTACAGTCAAGATTTTTGCCATAGAAGGATGGATTCTTTGAACAAGCTTCTCCAAAGCAAACCTCCCAGAACAAGCCTCCCCAAAATATTGAGAAAAGACCTCTGGGGCTTAAGTAAAAGTACAGAGTTTAACATATTTGATTTGCATAGAGCTGACCCCAGTTCAATTCTGGTACTACAATGGCCAGTAGCACAAAATCAGGAATAAGCCCTTACCCCAAAAGCACTTGATTGCAGTGGAAGTTTGGAAGGAATAAGAATAGTTGTTGGAATGGCTATTTTTGACATAGTATGTTCTTAAGTAATATTATGTTTTTCAAGCAGTTTTTAATAGGAATGGTGATTTCTTAGTAATGGGTGTGATTGCAGTAGAATTGACCATGCTATTGGCTTCTGTTTTTAATTGGCTTTTAAGACATTTAGTCACAGGCTGCAATTTCAAGGTAAGAAAGACTAAGCCCAAAGAGACAACTGATTCCTGGAACCAGGTGGTAAATCACAAAGACATTCCAATGCAAAGACATCCTGCGTTTCATCCTAGAGACACCTTGAAGGGAGGGAAGAGATTCGGAACCAACTGATCATCTTACATTCCAATATCACATTCCAACGGGGACACCTTGATCTCCACAGAGGGCAGATGGCCCTTGAAGATTAGGGAGGAATAATTGTACACAATCACTAAAAAGATGGCACAATAGGTATAGAATAGGGTAAAATCTAGTTTAGTGCTATTTTCGCTTCTGTCACTGGCTTACCTGAGGTAAAAACATGAGATCCCAACAACCCAGTACCTCCACTCTGGTCTCATGGGGCACCTCCATCCTGCTAGCATGGGGCCCTCCCAGACCAAATCAGTACACACCTAAAGACCTCCTGGAGGTCCTATCCATATCACAAAAATGCCATCATGCTGGGGTCCTATCTATATCACAAAAATGCCATCAGGATGAGGTTCTATCCATATCCATATCATAAAAATGCCATTGGAATGAGAGCTAGAATTAATCATGTCATTAAGGGCCTGAAATCCCGCCTTTTCCTGAGATTTTTATTGGTGATTTCAAACTGTAACACTTACATGTAACCTATGGAATATCTTTGATTTTTGTGCTCACTACCCTATGATCTCCTTTAAATACTTGTATATTTGAATGCTTGGGGTCTTACTGCAGATCAAAATCCCTGCTGTGTCAGGAATCTGTAGTGAACCCAGAATGCTCTGTAATTCAATAAACCTGCATTTATCTTGCATCCTCCAAGATATGTGGTCCCTCAATTTGGCGGTGGTCTTTTCCTTGGACCCTTGGGCATCCACGACCCCTGGCACCTTTCCCCAAGCTCAGGGGATCTCCAATTCCCGGACCCCAGTTTGGGTCCAGGCCTATTGGCCTGATTTAACACACCAATAACCAAACAAACAAAAGAATGGACTTTCTGAAGAGGTAGGATAGTTCACCTTAAGGTCAAGTAAAATCCTGAAAGCTCTTGGGAAACTTTCACCACTTCTTTATCTAGAAGAATAAAAAAAAAAATGAGAATATTACCGGTTTTCTTTTGCTTTCTTTTTGTTTTGTTTTTTTTTGGGGGGGTCCCACTCGGAGGTGCTCAGGGTTTACTCCTGACTCTGCACTCAGAAATCGTTCCTGGCAGACTCAGGGGACCATATGGGATGCCAGGAATCTATCCTAGGTTGGCCGCGTGCAAGGCAAACATCCTACCGCTGTGCTCTCTTGCACCCTGAAGTTTTCATTTTTACCAGAAATAATTTCTGCATAATTTCTCCTATTTTCAGAACAAATATATAATTATAGAGCATCTGTTATTTGTATTTTATGTCACCCTCACCTTGTCATAAAGTCTCCCTTCTTACTGGTGTCTGTATCACTGTATCTCTCAGGGCTCAGGGTTCACCCCTGGCTCTGTACTCAGGAGTGACCGTTATCTGTATTCAGGGGATAGGATTTGATGCCAGAAATTCAAACAAGTGCTGATTGCATAGAAGGAGAATAAGTGCCTTAGTTCTTCCAAGGTCTTTCTGGCCCCTCTTCTTTTCTTGAAGTTGGAAACCCCAAGTTATATCTCAACTCAAGATATAAATATGGTTATTATGCCTCACTAACATTAGAATTTACATCCTTGTAAACTCTCCATTTGCAATAAATTTGTTCTTTTCTTCTACCAAGTTGCCTGATACAAATTTGATTGCAAGCTAGCCTGAAAAAAACCCAAAGGGGTTGGGGAAACTTCTCCTACTCCCACCCCAGGCTATTTTATTGCCTTCCTGATCTGATCCAAACAATCACCTTTTGAAATGCAATAAGGCAGGGGAAATGTTCCAGCTGCTCACAGCCCTGTGCTGGGAAGACTGAGGTAATTAGACAGTTTAAGAGTAGATTGTGAGGGGATCCCCAAGAATAGTGACAGTGAAATGTTGATGAATATAAAAGCATGTGGTATAGTTTGGAAGGAAGATAGTAGAGCCTGAGGAGACAAACTATTTCTTCAGCTTTGCAAGTGGAAAGCCTCACATTCTTAAGGAATAAAAATTAAATATGTTGTTTAATGTGCGTAGAATTAAGGAGACTGAAAATTAGCCAAATAGGACCCAGTGGAATAAATCTAGAGAGAAATAGTTTTAATTAATAACATTGTTTTTAAGTAAAATAAGTAGTTTGATAACTAGATTTCTGAAACTGAAGCAGGGTTAAACTCTCTCTCTCACACACACATACACACACACTGCTAGAAAAATGTTAAAGGTGTGTGATATGCTTAGTATCTACCTTGCTGGG
>PVKC010034596.1:0-13686 GCA_004027635.1 Crocidura indochinensis
CTCTCTTATTTCCTGGAGCAGAGTTTTATAGTTTTCTTTGTATAGGTCCTTCACATTTTTAGTTAAGTTGATTCAGATATTTGAGTTTGTGTGGCACTATTGTGAATGGGGTTGTTTTCTTAATGTTCATTTCTTCCTTATTACTATTTTCCTTATTACTTCCTTATTACTATTACTTATTACCTTTAAAAATGCTTACCATTCTTTGGATAGAACCTGAATTTCCCATACTTATACACATAAATCCCACAAGTACATACACTTCACTAACTTCATTTAGCTTTCAACAGATTCATTTCCAAAGACTTGCCAGGCCATTTAAATAAAACTTGCTTTTAGGCTGACATAGTTCCTTTGCACAGTGTTTAACTCCCAGAAATCTGAGAATTAAAAGAAAACCATGGAACTTTTGGGGGGAGATTATAGATAGATGAAGTTAGATATATAAATTTTAGGTTTTTATATTTTGAGCCATAGTTAGTAGTGCTCAGGGTTTACTCCTGGCTTTATATTTAGGGATTATTCCTGGCAGGAATTGGACATTCTTATAAGAGGTTCTAGGAATCAAACTGTCAGCCATGTGCAAGGTATGTAACCCATCTGCTGTATTATTATTCCTTCTCCTAGATATATAATTTTAAAAAATGCTCAGGGGAGGACCAAAAAGATAGTACAGAGGTTAAGATGCTTGCATTTCATATTGCCCTGGTATGATTCCTGGAAGCATATATCACTTTAGAGCATTGCCAGAAGTAATGCCAAGGCACAGAGCCAGTACTATTGTGTGTGATCCACAACACCATGCCCTCCCCCTAATAGAGTGAGATATATAAAAAACAGCTCTAGAAAGGAACAACTCTGAAAGTGATAGCAAAGAGGGGCCTGAAATTCTCCTGCCTCTATATGGGACTGCATTTGGAACCCCAGGCATTGATCTACATCTTTTAAAATTGAATATATTGAAAAGATTTTTAAGTGATACATAAAAGGAGAAATTTGACTGTTTGCAGACAATGTGTGGACATGATACTGAAATCGTCTTGCTATTCTAACAGAAAAGATTCAATATAGACAACTATCAGCCGAGTTTTAGAGAACTTCAATGACACTACTATACTGAAACAGCTTCTAAATCCAGAAAAAAGGACCATTCTGGAATATGCTTTGGCAGCAGCAGGAACAAATCAAGGAGTTTCTTTTCTATTATGCATTTTAGTCAACTCTAGTAATGAACCATACATAACAGGTATGAGGCATTATTTACATAGGCTCCACCCCCAACAGCACAATGCATGCAGCTTTGTTGAGAACCAAAGGTTCAATTAACTACCAAATACCAAAGTAGAATGTAGTAAGTCTGTGTGATGGGGGCATACATCAAATAATCTTTAGAAATTATCTGAGTGTAAAAGAGTAGGAGGCAGGATCCCAGTTAAGAATTGAAGTGAATACCAGAATTAATCACTTGAACATTGCTGGGTATGCTCTTCCTGCCAAAAAAAAAAAAAAGGAATTGAAAAATGCATTAGGGTAGTAGATTCGTAGATTAAGAAAACATAGACAATTAAAAGCATTTATAGCTATATCTTTAAGTGTATCTTTATTTGTATCTATATTATTGGAAAAGTCAACTAAATTTCTTGTGATAATTTTAGGTACCCAGAATAGGGAGATGACTGTAATGAAGGAGACACACCTGTCTCTCTTTTCTTTCTTTCCAATGTATCTATACCTTATGTTAAGCAAAGGAGTATATTTGTCCTCTAGTCACACAAAGAACTTACTAATAATTTGAAATTATTTTTGCAAGACCTCTGTGGTTACTACTTATGACAGCATCATTTTTATATTCTCAGGGATAGAAAAATGATATTTTATTCTTTTAGTTTTGTTCAGAACACTTTGATGGTTTTCTTAAGTGCACAGTTCTACATTCAGCATGGCTAGATAAGTGAAGGGAATAGAACAGTCTTCTCCTTTGTAATCTGAAGTTCTTCATATTTGTACTAGAATATGAATAGCATATTCAAATACCATCATTGCTGTTTTTCTTCTAGCCATGCTCACTATAGCTTTTTCTTTTTCGGTTTTGGGGTCACACCTGGCAGCGCTCAGGGGATACTCCTGACTCTGTGCTCAGAAATCGCTCCTGGCAGGCTCAGGGAACCATATGGGATGCCGGGATTTGAACCACTGTCCTTCTGCATGAAAAGCAAACACCTTACCTCCATGCTATCTCTCTGGCCCTCACTATAGCTTTAATTATAGATTTCTTTCTGAACTAAAGTGAAAGAGGAGTGAAGAATTCTAAAAGAAAGAGTGAAGAGGTCTACATCCTATGGTGATTTGAGATTTTTGCTTTGCTTGACTGTAGGAATTCATTCTATCATGAAAAATATGTGATACTTCTAATTCCATTTCCACTGAATATGTACTTGCACAAAACACATGCAAACTAGTTAAAAAGCTCTTCTGTAAAAAAAAAAGCAAGATACAATAAAATAAGAATATTGTCAGAGAGCATCAAAATGAAGATGTTACAGCATAACAATCAGAAGCATATGTAGTGAGTTCTTTATAAATGTTGGAGGCAAAGAAATAAAGTAGAAATATGGTTTGCTTCATTTGTTCACATCAGAATAGAATGAATCATAACAAAGGGTTTGTGACTCAAGCAATAATTTAAGAAGAAATGTAAGAAGATAAAAAAGAGAAAATGACTGAAATTTGAGTGTATTTGGCCATTAAAACTGATAGAACATGGAATGAGCAGACAACTTTTAACAATGATCACAATTGTGTTTCTGCAGATTGACTTGATGAAAAATTTCCTCCTACTTTCTGTTTTCATTCATGTCTGACTCAAAAAGCTACTTTTTAGAAAAAAACTTTCTTGAAAAAGCTCTTAAACATTGAAGAAGTAAAGAGATACAATGAAATGTGTCATCTGGCTGAGAGAAACTTGGTCCTTGGTAATCCAGAAAAACTCAGAAAAAAAATGTTTTCTTCACATAAATTGGAACTTAGAGGAACTAATTTATCTTTTGGATTCTTCAAAATATTATCATTTTAGCTTAGCACTACTAGTGAAGTGTCATGATTTCTGTCATTAGATCCAAATAAGTGCATGCTTATGGTATTATGAGGTCCAAATAAATGTATGTGTAATGCAAAGAAATTCTGTGCAAAGTTGAAAAGAAAATATATAAAATATATATGACCAGGATAAAGATCTCTTAATAAGATCTAATCATGTCATTATCTAGTTATTAAAAAGCATCAAAATCTAGCACAAAATAAAGGAAGAGATTCAAAAAACAGATCTTTCATAAAAAGGTAGAAATAAACGGCATTAAATACAAGTATTTAGTAGATAGTGTAAGTTTTCTTTTAAATTTTTCTTGGTGGTACAGGTGAGTAAACAACAGCTTGCACTCCTGAAAAGATTTATTGGCAGAGGAGCAAATAAGAAAATTTAAAGAGCAGTTTTTACAAATGGAATCAGCTACCTAGAAAAGGTTTTTACTCAAAATTGACTGTGAAATTAATTTACCTGCTAAATAATATGTAAGAGGCAGAATAAACACTGCTGAATTAGCTTGACTGGGATTGCCACCATAAACTTGAGGATAATTTATGGAAACTCCCTTATGAGGCAGAGAAGGGCAGACAGTGAGGAATCATCAGCATCTTAGATAGCCACAAGAAGTGACTGTAATTAATAAGAAGTAAGGACATTTGTGTTGTAAATTCCCCAGAGGATAATCCAGTCCTGAGTCCATATGAAGCCTATTAGTATTGCAAAGGAATATTTAAACATGCTAGAGATGGACGTAGTAATGGAATAAAAATCAGATTCTATGATGATGCTTGAATATTTAGTGTATCCAAATCCACGATTGCATTCTTTTTTCTGGTGTTTTAAGATGGAGGAGCAGGAAGAGGAGCAAATGAGGCACATCCCGGTTATTCCACTGTGGTTCAGTGAAAGAATGGAGATGAAGTAGAGCCAGGTAATCTGGTTATCTAGTTACCTTTAAAATCATCTGCCAAAGATATATCCAGTCAAAATAGATCATGGGATGGAAAACGGGGTGGAAAATAGTATAATTGTATTAATTATATAATTTAATAGTATAATTTAAAACGGATAAAAGCATTTTTGATCTCTCATCTCTGCCCTGGTGAGTGAGTAATCAGCAGTTCTCAGCCACCGACATGTGACTAGAGAACAAAGAAAAGCCAGAGGAATAAATAGCTGTGTGGATATGGGCTTGAGTTACATAATTTTTGGAAGCATAATACTTTTTAAAAAATGAAAAAAATACCTTCTGATTTACTTATGAGACATATGTTAACATATTGCAATCATATATCACAGTATTTCACCATTAACATACTACAATCCTATACCAAAGTAAATCATTAAAACTTTATAACTGGAAACTTGTGAACACATGTCTGTACATGAATGCTGATTAATTACAACTTGGTCATTTTTTGTGTGTGTCCAACTCTGTGTGAATATGTGTCCTCTCTACTTTCTCTCTCTGATAATGCCATGAAAACTGGTATCAGAGTTTTATGTACATATAATGAATATCCTTGGGTTTGGGTTTGCCAGATATTTAACTGAACTTTGTAATGTTAAAACTTTTGTAAAGTCTGTATAATTTTTTGGTAAAAATTTGTATAAATTAACTCACCCATTTTATCACTTTCACTTTATTTCCAACTAAATAACTTCTGAAATTTGAAAGGAGATAGGTGTGTATGTTTTATTTCAGCTGTGATTTTCTTGATTTGAAAAGAGATTCTTGCATACATTCCTTGGATTTTAAACTAAAATTCCCTCTACTTTTTGATGACAGAATAGTGTCAAAATAAGTCTTTAGTATTTAGATAGGTTAGCTAGATATTAGGCACAGATAGAAAAAAATGTAATGGCAACACACCAAGACTTAGAAGTATTATAAAAGTTTTTAAGCTTTTTAATAATTTTGGCATAAATTTGCTACCCCCCAGCTTGGCAGAACAGGTGGAGTTAATAACTTCATAGTTTTATTTCAGTGAAAGCACAGTATGAAGCAATTTTGAAGGGATTATTGCACCACTTTTATTTTTAAATAAAAGGTAAAAGACTGAAGCATATGGTACAATATCTGGGGAATCTACCTGATGTTTGCAGTTGAATCAGGAAGACATTTGTCAGTAAATTGGTTTTTAATCTTTGCAGGGGGAAATGTATTTTTATCTCATTCTTAACTATGAAAGTTACCTTAATAAGCATTATTGTATTTGTATCTATAATAACTCTAAACAACTTAAATACCTGCATTGTAGCAAATGCAAATGTGTTCCATATTTCTGTGTACAAAATACTGGATCAGCCCCTACCCAAATGCCTGAAAATTGTGAGAATATTTTATTATGTAAATATAAAAGGAACATGAAAACATAACTAAATTTATTATCAGTAATATAATACTATGTGATTTTTGTGTGCTTGATCACATTGAAAAGCTCTAAACTTGTGAGAAATTTTTATATTATAATTTTGTACACATTTCTATACGTTTTTGCTTTGTTTTTTGGGCCACACCTGGTGACACTCAGAAATTGCTCCTGGCTTGGGGGACCATATGGGATACTGGGGGATTGAATCGTGGTCCATCCTAGGTCAGTCATGTGCAAGGCAAATGCCCTACCACTATGTCACCACTCCAGCTTCACATTTCTATATTTTTTAAAACATGTATACAGCTGTACCTTCTAAGAGGCTATCTATAGTGATATTAGATTAACCTGAAAAATATTCTATAACATTTTCCTAGTTTAATTAAGCTTCTAACATATTCAAGGAAGGTATGTCTTAAACTAGATATGTTTTGTCTAATAGAATCATTATTTAAAATCTTATTTTTACATTTAATTTAAAAAATAAGCAATGGAAAGAGACTTTAGTAGTAGGAAGCTTGCTTGCCTTGTGGTAGATCCAGGTTTGATACCTAAAAATGAAGTAACCCCTGAGTGCAGAGTCAGGAATAAACTCTGAACACAGCTGGGTGTAACTTCTCTAAATATGAAGCCCAAGTTAATTCTGTAATTTTTTATTATCTTATATCATGATAGCATACTAGTAAGCTAATAGTCATACCAGTTATATAGGCAAAAGAAAGACTAAGATTTTTTTTAAAGAAAGTGATGATTTTTTTTAAAACATTGCACTATTTTAATGCTACAACATTTAAAAATACTACAGTAATTTAACAACAAAAGAAAACAATATACCTGCAGTATTTTGAGAGAGACTTTTGTTTATTTTTTAAAATAGCTTTATTGAGGTACAAACCAAACACAGCTCACCCATTTAAATTAAAGAACTTAGAGCTTTTTGGCATATTTGTTGCTATGTAATTTCAGAATATTTTTGCTATTGCTTAAAGAAATATCATACTGGTAGTCTAGCATACCTTAAACCCCACCTCTAGTCTTCAATAGTTGTATTTATAGGTTTACCCTGCAGCTCTTTCCAATAAATAGAATCATGTATTTAACAATAGACAACCTTTTGGTAACTCTTTAATGTGGTATATCATTTTAGCATTTCCCTTTTAACATCCACATTTGTGTTCAAGTATACATCTTATAATTTTTCATATTTTAAAATTTCAATTATTTCTTAAAAGTGAATAAATGAATAAATAAACAGTTTACTACTCTTGGTAATAATTATGTCTATTCTTTCTATGATTACAACCATTTTTTGTAATTTCTACTTTATAAATAATTTTCTTAAAAAATTTCTCATTGAATCATGGAATAAAATTTTTTATCAATTTAAAAACAAGTAAACCAAATTGGACTACATCAATATTTATAAGTTTTGTGCTATAAATGAAACCAGCAAGAAAATGCAAAGTTTCTCTGCTTGAGGTACAGCTTTTTATCAGGGTGTGAAACTGGGCGACTTCCAACACTCTCTCCTTATTCTTTTACATAGGCTCATTCGCACAATGCAACTTTATCTTTGCTCAGAAACTGATATGCAGATTGCCTGCTGACAAATAGAGAATTCAACATTGAATCCTTATAGAATAAAAATTAATATATAGGGCCTGGAGAGATACACAGCAGGTAGGATGTTTACCTTGCTGTTGCTGACCCAGGTTTGACACCTGTCATTCATTATGGTCCACCAAGCCTGCTAAGAGTAATTTCTGAGTACATAGCCAGGAGTAATTCCTGACTGCCACCGAGTGTAACCCAAAAACAAACAAATAAACAAAAATAATTAGTAGGGCACAGAGAGATAGCTGGTGGAGTGCTTGCTTGGCTAACCTGGGTTTGATCCCCAGTACCCATATGGTCTCCTGAGCCGCCTCCTTCCCCAAGAATGTTCTTTGAGAATAGGGCCAAGAGTAGCCCGAGTACTACCAAGTGAGGCCCAGCACCTCCTAAAAATCAATCTCAAGATAATAATAGACCAATGACTTTATAAATGGGATAATATATTAATTGATTCTAATGTAAAACATTCTAATTGATAGGCTGAACACCAACTTATTTTATTTTCTTTCTGGTACACTGTGGGAAACATCAGGAATCATCTTTCTTCTCATTAGCCATGCTTTCTCTGATGGTGCTAATATGACAGATCACTAGAACATTTCGTATTCTCGGATTCTTGGGATAGTTCTAAGATGTCCAGAAAGGAACAGAGAGATAGTATTCAGGTAAGGTGTTTGCTTTGTGCATGATTGGCCCACATCCTGTCACTTAGCACCCTATATGGTACCCTAACCTTGCTAGGAGTGATCCCCGAGCTCAGATCCAGGAGTAAGCCCTGAGCAGTTAGATGCAGTCCATAAATCAAAAAAAATTAAGGTGTATAGAGGGAAATTAAAGAGAAAATAAAGAAGGAAAATAGAAACTGTGAAAAACACTCTCTCTACAGCTTAAGATCGGGTGATTAGCATAACTAGTATGTTTGAATCATATATAAAACATTTAAACCCATGTCACATCAAGCATTATAAATAGCAAACTTTATATATAGTAGGTGAAGAGACCTCTATTAATGAGTGAGGGCAGAGAAATAGATTTAAACAAAGCAATGAGTTTATCTGGACCTCAGGACAAGCTCTTCTGTTTCTAGATTCAAGTAAGTTGAACGTCTTTGGGGATCACACTAGTGGGCCACACCTCATCTGTGCAATTTTCTTTTTTAACTTTATTGTGTTTGCTTGAAATCTAGCCTAGAAACTAAAGCATATGCTCTCTCCATTGAACCACAATTCTGTGATATTAATTTAATAAATTAAAATTTAGATTTTAAAGAGTTATATGAAACCTGAATAGAAAGCTTTCACAAGTTGAAGCCGTAAACTTGCAATAGTAAAGTCAAAACTAGTCTTAGATCTTGTTCTTTGAAATAGTTACCCAGCACTCTGCTTTCTTAAACTACTCACATAGTTTCATATATGAGTTTTCATAAATTTATCAATATAGTTTCATATGTTATAGATTTTACATATTATACACTTATTAATGATTTGTAACTCCAAAGAAGTTCCTTTTAAAGTTTTTTTCTTTTGTTGTTTTTTAGAAGTTAACTATACTCTTAGAACTTTGTTAATTCTCTGCAAGTAAAATCTATTTCTTTCAAGATAATGTATTCTAAAATGCCTTTAGTGTTAATTGCAATATTTTTAATGTTGAATTTGCTTAAGCCACATATTCTGTATGCAAGCAGATGTTCATAAAATAAATATTCATATCAAGTTTATGTGGCTCATAATTCCATGTATTACAGATTGTTTCAGATGAGTCTACAGGCCTCATTTTCTTCTCACTTAAAATGCATCCAGAATAATATTTAAATTACATTTACACATCTAATAAAGATCGGCATTTTAATATGTGCACTGTCAATCATTTATTGGAAAATATAACTTTATATTTCTTGGATTTATCTCTAACGGGCAATGCATTGGAAAGTGCTACAACTCTTCTCACACAGTCTTTTCTTGATATCCTGTCATCTACACGAACTTTTAAAAAGATACTCTTTTTAGGGGGGAAGGATAAAATTGGGTTACGGCTGGCCCTGTGCTTTGACCCTGTGCTCAGGAGTGACTGATTCCTAATATAGTCCGGGAGATAGCATGGAGGTAAGGCGTTTGCCTTTCATACAAAAGGTCATCGGTTCGAATCCCGGTGCCCCATATGGTCCCCCGTGCCTGCCAGGAGCAATTTCTGAGCATGGAGCCAGAAGTAACCCCTGAGCACTGCCGGGTGTGACCCCTCAAAAAAAATCCTAACATAGTCCAAAAAACTATATAAAGTTCTGGAGATGGAACTGAGGCTAGCTGCATACAAATCAAACACCTTTACCCTTGAACTTTCTGAAATGCTCTTTTGATCCTTCTGAGGTAAAAACCTTCAAATATATATACTATTTACCTATTTTTTTCCACAAAGCAGTCTTCTGGAAAGAGGTGATTTTTAAATTCAAATTGATTATGTTAAATTAGTAGTATTATTTGCAAACTTATGTTGCATTATATGAATTTATAATATTAAAATCTAAGGTAGACCATACATGAATGTACATGGAATCTATTATGCTGAGTGAAATAAGTCAGAGGGAGAGAGAAAGATGCAGAATAGTCTCACTCATATATGAATTTTAAGAAAAATGAAAAACATTCTTGCAATAATTTTAGAGTGCTTTTCTATAGAGAAAAAGTAGATACTCTCATCATAAGTAAATCAGATCAATAATCTAAGTCACCATAGCTGTGTTTATGGCATCTATCATTCATCTCATAAGTAGACATTACATAATGGCACAGTGTCACAAGAAATGAAGTCACTATGTAATATAGTTTATTGTAAGAAAACACGTTCTTAATATATATTATTGTAAAAAATCACTTAGCTTAAATTACAGTATTTTGATATAATTGTTTTGTTTTACTTTAGTTACTATTGTTAATCTTCTGTGCCTAAATTATAATTAAATTTTTACATATATGTGTGCATATATAAGTGGTTCAATACCATATATGGTTTCATGTGTCCAGAAACATAGACTCTGGACTATGAAACATGGACTATAAACATAGACAATTGGAACTATGGAACATATATCATATTTTTTAATTCATAGCAAAACTAAAGAAAATTCAGTTTTTCATGCTGGCTACTAATCTATCATTTCTATTTATCACAGTTTATTTATTCACCTACTGAAGGACACTTTGGTTGCTTCATTGTCTTGTCAATTATGAATAGACTTGCTAGAATTATCCATATTGTTGAATTTAATGTGGATATAAGATTTGAATTCATTGGGGTACATGCCAAAGAGAATGATTATGTATTGGATCACATGGTAAGAATATTTTTACTTTGCTAAGAAACTACCAAACTCTTTCAAAATGACTATCACTGTATATTTCCATCAACAATGGATGAGATATGCTATTCTATAATCTTTCTAGTATTGGATGATGTTTCAGTGTTTTGATTTTTGCTATCTCATAAATGTTTAATGGAGCCTCATAGCTGTTTTAATGGGTTTATTGTTTAATATATAATGATGAATATTTTTAGTAGGATTGTCTGCAATCTGTTTTTTCCCTTTGGTGGGTTGTTTTTTCAAGTGTTTTAATTTGAGTTTTTTTTTATTGAATCAGAAGTTCTTTATATATTAGATAATAGTCTTTATTATCCATTTATAATCATATCTCCTACAAATGTTTCCTCCCAGTCTATGGCTTATCTTTCTATTCACTTAATAGTAGTATACTATAACTATTATACACATACAATTTAAATATAAAAATAATATTATTTATGAAATGCTCACAATGGCTCCATGATTTGGGAATTATTTGGAGGAGGAAAAAATTGTGTTTAAGTTTGCCTGTGTGATCTATGGGAGATAAGAATGACAAGTTCTGACAGTTCCTCAACTCCAGCCTTAATACAGTCAGTACTCTTTCAATTACATCATCGAAAAAAATAACAGAAGAAAACCCTTAAGGTTTTGCTCTTTTTTAATACTGTGTGAGTGAAAGTTTCTTCCTTTCCCTGGTGACACAAATTTTATAAGAAACGTATTCCATTGAGTTTATAAGGTTTTGCCTCTGATCTGAGAAACAATCTTAACCTACGTTCACTTATTTGCTGAAAGATTGATCTTAGAAATTCAAAATTATGGAAGAGCTGTTATAAATTACCTATGCCAAACTGTTAAATATCTGATAAATTTATATGAGGGGTAGACACTTCAAAATGATCACTTCTTAACAAGTGACACTTGGGGACCTCAGTGCTGGGAGTATGGTGAGGTGCTGTGAACTGAACCTGGGGCTTTCATATGCAAAGCATTTACTTGAACCTCACAGTGGATCCATTCTGATATGTAATTCAAAAATGCTTTCTCCTTGATTGTGATTTCCTTCATTTTGTGAAAATTCTTTTGAAGGATAAATGTTTACAATTTTAATAAAGTTTTATTTTTTGAATTATCTTAGTAGAACATGTCTTTTTTATGTTGTAATCAAATTTTAAAAGTTTTATTTCAAAATTTTCCCCACACCATTAGTAATATTTATTTTATTTTAGAATGTTTTGCATGCCTAGTAAATTAAGAGAAGTCTTGGAGATGTCATTGTTTTTTGAGGAATCTGTATCATTATTTTTGTTATTTTTGTGATTTGAGTCCAAAAAAATTAAAACTCAAATGTGCATAGGCTTGCTGTAGTATTAACTTCGATTATTAACTATCTAAAAAATTGTCTTTGTTTCCCCTCACCTCATAGCCTGTAAACTTCCAAATATTTTTTTGCTGTTTCTTAGACTCTCAATGTTCAAAAATTGTCTTTTGGAAGAGAAATAGAAGTTGTTGTCAAGATTTAGTAAACATAGGCTAAATTATTTATAGCATCACTTATGCTGCAAATATACTGAGTTCTATAAAATCACATATTCTTAAGCTAATCTACCATTAGGTATGGCTTATCCTTTTTAGGGTAAGTCACTCATAGGAAATGTCTTGTACACTTTGGAAGACTGTTCTCTGGTGTGCATGAGAAAGTACCCATGTATATAAATATTCCAGAATCTAAGACAAACCCCTTTCTTCTGTATCCCTAAATACTCTTGTACAGATAAAGCTTAATATGATACCTGCAAAAGAAATATTTATAATCCTATTGTATGTGTAGGTCCAAACAATATTATTGTATAACTCTCACATATTTTAACCTACTAATTCAAAAGGTAATTCATTCATCAATATTAACTATTTTCCCTTATCATAGTACTCTATAAAAACAAATATATGAAGGTAAATAAAACATTCAAGTTTTTTATTCTTTTTATTTTTTATACTTCAAGTTTTTTTAGTCTTATAATGTCCTTTTCTATTTAATAGTTTATCATCTCTAGTTCATTATAGGTTTGATGTTTTCAAGACCTGGTAAAGTCCCACTTCATAATGAATGCCAGGCAAATATTCTTGAAAAGTTAATGAATACTAAACAGAAAAAGGAGAAATAGTAAGTTCCAAATATAATACTTGCATTTGAAATTATAGCAAAATGTTAGTAGCGAATTAGCTATCTCTTTGTAGTAAGCGCTTTCAGTTGAAATTTTCTTTCTGCTTATGTATTATTTGATGTCTCCTGCTGAATAGTTTAAATACAGATGAATATAATAATTAAGCACCTTCAAAACACAAAACATCTCTGCAGCTATTTATTGTGCGTTTAGACTTATATTTTTCCAGAAGCACCTTGCATCAATACACTGCTATTATCTACAAAACTGACAAAGTAGGGGCAGCATCTATAACACAGTAGTAGGATGTTTGCAGCCAATCCAGAACAGACCTGGTTCGATCCCTGGCATCCAATATGGTCTTCCTAGCTAGGAGCTATTTCTGAACACAGAGCCAGGAGTAACTTCTGAGCATCACTGGGTGTGGCTCTTTTCTTCCCAAACACCCTGACAAATCAGAGCTCAGAGGATTAATTCAATTAAACATATTTATGACACGGCTGGAACAATGAACAGCCAGTAGGGCATGTGCCTGGCATGAGGCCAACCTGGGTTCAATTCCCAACATTCATATAATCCCCAAGTCCTACATGTATGATTACTAAGAATAGAGCCAGCAATAACCTCTGTGCATTACCAGGTGTGGTCCAAACAAATAACAAACAAACAAAAAAACATATTTGTCAGGACTTTGGTTAACTATCGTAGGAGTTGAAATAGTGATTACTACCAAGAATATGTGTAAAAGTTCTCACAACCTTCTAAATTCAGTTATTTATGGCAATCTTTAAATCTGTCTTTTAAAATATTTTAGATATTTGTATTGACATAACATTTCATTACATTATACATTTCATGTATGCATTATTACAAATAAACATCTGTCAAAATAACAAAAAAGAATATGCACACTTTTTCTATTTTAAATATAAATTCTAACAGAAGAAATATAATTCCCTGATTTTTTGAAATAACATGAGTTAAACATGTTATTTTATCATATGATTGCTTTATTATTGCAGTCCTGTGTAATCACCTCTATCATCAGAATTAATAACACTCCACGACTGTCCCATTGTTCATTTTCCCCATATGAACATTTTTTTAAATAGA
>PVKC010034597.1:0-13674 GCA_004027635.1 Crocidura indochinensis
TCATATAACTTGGAAATTTTAGCATATGGGTTGTAACTTCACCTACTTTTTAGATCCACTTGTACCTACAGCTGTTCACGGTTTGATTAACAATAGTATCATGAGGTAGCTTTCAGAAACGTACTGATTATGCATGTGTAATGAGGATTCAATTGTCAAAGCTCACTGTGTGTGAGAAAACAAATGCACATTCATATGCAATTGATGAACATTAAGCTTCTCTATTTAGATTTTAAGCAGAATGTCAAAGTGATCTAGACCATATATGGCATTTATGTAATAATAGATCTAAACTAAATATTTCTGTGAAAAAATGTGCAATAAATAGGTTGTGAAACACATAGCTTCTTTCTTGAAGTTGGGCCATGGGTAAAGGACAAATTCTTACTTTGATCAGAGGTCACTCCAAGAGTTGCTACGGAGAACTTTGTTTCTAGGGACCAGGACTGAGCCTCCTGCTTACTAAGTATTCAACCAAGACTGTTCTTTGATCTTAGTTCATCGATGTTTCCACAGACATATAAAGGCATACTTTGCTCTTTTTTTATTTTAATATAATGCAATTTATTTATATAATTTTTGATTTTATGATTTTAGTGAATCTTTAGAATGTTATGAGAATTGTGATATTAAAAATGATCAAGATTCAACATAAATCTGCTACTTGACATTAAACTTGATAACTTCAGTTCCTAAACAAATTAAAATCTTTTTTTTAAATGAAATCAAGTAATTTGAGCATATGTCATTGTGCTATCCAAAGTATATAGTCAAGACTGTATTATTAACAACATATTCAGGTAATTATGTGATTTATATGATTATATAATTTAGATAATTGTTTATTTATGAACCATATATTTAAATAATTATTTTTAGTAAGATATTTAGATTAATATGTTATTTTATCAATGCTGCATTTTTCAAAATATATTTTACTTAGCTAGTGAATTTTATTCTAATACTATTACAGAATAAAGAAACTACTCGATCTTATGTAGCAACAAATAATTTAGTTGATTTATTTATCATGTAAAAATATTCCCCAAGTCTGTCAAATTCATTATCTTTAAGTTGTCATCAGACATAAACATTAAGGAAGAATATATTCTTTTTTGTCACATGTTAAAATAATTGTTACATGTTAAAATAAATATATAATTAGCTATGATGAACCAGAAAAAAAAAACCAACTTATAAATACATGTACAAAACTAGGCATCATATAACTTATTCATAATTTCACTAAATTACTGTATGGTATACATATTTGTATCAGGTGAAGCAATACAGAGATGCTTTTGTGTAAGATGACACCCAGCTATTAATTCAAAACAAACAAAGGTCTTCCCCCAACTTCCTCCTTCCTTAACCTCCTTCTTTGATATGTAAAAGCCTACTGGATGGTACATTTGTCTCTCTAAACCAAGGGTGGCGAACACGAGGCTCTAGAGCCACATGTGGCTCCTGACCAAAAATGAATGTGACTCTTTGCCAAGTTTGGATTTTGTTCTGCTGCTTTTGAGGAAGGACCTCTGAGGAGAGATCTCCAAGCACGTAGTTACGCCCCTGTGCTGCGTCCTCCCATCTCCCATCCCTTGGAAACAACTGCATGGGTCAGCAGGTGGGGGGAGGGAGGAATGTGTGTCACATGTGTGACCTCTTGCTGTTAGTTCTTAATGTGGAGGACGCAGCACACCCTCACCATCACTGCAGGATTTTTATCCTCACTCAAAATGGCAAAATGCAATATGTGTTTAATATATTATTGTTAAAATTATATGCTTTTGTGTGAGTGTTTGTCTGTTTTGGCAGGTCAATGTGTGGTGTGGTTCTCTGACTCTCACAGTTTTAAATTTGTGTCGAACTTGTTTACCACCCTGATAGAACTATCTGGAATAGTTTGGCAGTTTGACAGCTTGGTTGAGAACAAAATGTTTTATTACAAAAACAATAAGCCAACAAAATCTAGGTAGTTAGGGCAGCATTAATCAAGGTTTGGGATGATGAAGGAAGACAACATTTATTTTATGACAATTTTATGAGCTAAGAATTGTGGCGGTTCTGGGGCCGGAGAGAAAGCATGGAGGTAAGGCATTTGCCTTGCAATGCATAAGGTCAGTGGTTGGAATCCTGGCATCCCATATGGTCCCCTGAGCCTGCCAGGAGCGATTTCTGAGCATAGAGCAGGAGTAACCCAAGAGCAATGCCGTGTGTGACCCAAAAACAAAAACAAACAAAAAAATCTTGTGTAAACTAGAGTTGATTTGCAAAAGAATAAATCAAACTAAAACCCATATTACATTTAACAGAAAAAAGTATAAAAAGTGATAGAATTATAAATGAAAGAGGCAATTTTGATTGATATTATAAAACTACTACAGACTGATACTTCTAATTTACATAAAGACAAATCTTCAAAACAGTCTGTTCAAATAGAACACAATAGTACACTAAGAGAATCTTTCATTAATACCAAGTAGGACTTTTTTCCCCATGATGCAAGGGTGGTTGAGCATATGCAAATTAATGAAGTATATGTTGTCAGATAAAACAAAGAAAACTTTGTGCTTGTGTCTCATGAGTGCTGTAGTCTTTGAGGCCTAACAATCCTTATAATCATCTATTTGGGGAAGAGGAAGAATCAGTTTTAATTTCATTTTTTCAGATATTCATAACTTCACTAATTTCTGCTGCTTTGTGTTGTGTCACAAGAATAATGATTTTGTCAACCATTCAAAAAACATATTTTGTCTCTTCACTTGGGTACTGGATACTGCTTTGTTGGGTTAGGAGGTCGATCTCAATACCTAATGGATTAAGAACTGAGGGTGAAGAGTTTTAATATGTGGGATATCCGGGATAGGATCGAGGGGTGAAGGGATAGTCGGATTTCTGAAGGGGAAAAAGGGGATAGTACATGGAAGGGGCTATATAGACTATAGATATGGGTTATTTATAATTTAGGTTTGTCTCTCAAGTAGGATTCCTATCTCTGTGTACTCCTGCCCACATATAAACATATAGAAGTTAGCTTAGGTATATATTAATGATAAAAGGTTGGGAAAGCAAGAGATACACTGAGTACAGAAAGATAGACAAGTATAGTACATGTAATGTAAAGAAACTAATAGATCAACTTTTGGATACGTATAAGTTTCGTGTCTTGAATACTAACCATTGTGTTAGTGAGGCCTATTTATATAGGTGTTTACCCTTTGCAGTATTTTCCGCAGTACCCTTTATATCAGCTTTCCTTTCCTATAGAAGAGGTAACTGTGTGGCTTTTATTTGACATGGATTGAATTGATGATAATGAGGAGGAGAAGGTAGAAGAAGAGGGAGACAAGAAGAGAGAAAAGACAAAACAAACAACAACAACAATAAAAATGAAGTAATGAGAAGAAAGGATAAAAGAGCAAGGGCATATTAGTTTGTTTGAACGTGTACTATGTGTAGGCCCTGTAGTATAAATCTGTAGGTCATGGTTGCTGCTTTGGTAGTTTGGCTGGCCATGTACTTCATATCATAAAAGAGGCCATAACCTAGAAATAGAGTATGTTAAAAAGTTTTATCCAGACAGCCATTCAAACCCACACCTCGTTTCTGGCAAGAAAATACAACCAACACCCCAACTGAATCATGCAGTGTGACCCTCCTAATCACCTCTCCCTAAAGTGGACTGTGGTTTGATATGGATACTGAACCTAGTTCCAAAAGGATCCCCACTGCAAGAACTCAATTCAAGACCTCCCTGCTACAAATCTTTTGTCAATCTCAGGAAGGCCAGGGTGTGTGATGAAAAGGCGCCCTGGAGCCCACACTCCACAAGGAAATCTCAAAAGACAACGGGGAAGCCTATACTTTCATCATAAGTATAAGACCTATATAACACTATCACTTAACCTATTTTTCCCCAAATGTAAAATAATCTCCTGCATCACTTTGCTCCTTTTCCTTTTTTTCATTGTTGTTGTTGTTTTTGCTTTTGCTTTTTTGGGTCACACCTGGCAGTGCTCAGGGGTTGCTCCTAGCTCTATGCCTAGAGGTCACCCTTGGCAGGCACGGGAGACCATGTGGGATGCCGGGATTCGAGCCACCATCCTTCTGCATGAAGGGAAGATGCCTTACCTCCATGCTATCTCTCTGGCCCCACTTTGTTCCTTTAATTACTTTTTTATTTATTAAAAAACTTCTTTTTTCTTTAGATATATGTGAGCATTTATATTTTTAGCTTTTGTTATATTTCTGTTTTCTTCACTCTCCACCCCCAAATCCACCAGCAATATAATGTGGCACCACTTCTTCCTGCAAAGGCATATTTAAAAAAAGGGAAATCTTATGTATAAAAACAAGCTCTTATTTACTAGGGATAAGAACTCATATTTTTTTACAACACAGGGGCATCTCCCACCTTGAACATATATCATGTGGAACCAACTTAAACCCCAGGGAATTAGGCACTGACCATCCAGCCTTGACTCCTGGATCCCAGGCATAGAAACGACACAGTTCTCCACAACAGCTCCAGGAACCAAATCTCCTCCTGGGCATCCATAATACTGCTCTGACATCAACATGCACCAGTTCTAAAATGATATCCTGAGAATGAGGAAAAGGGAACAACTTGATCTAAGAGCAAGTTGTCCTTCCTCATCAGCCAACGATAAGACAAGTTCAGAAGACATGTCACCCTTTGATCTGTGCAAAAGCCAAGATCGCTACCTACAGATGACTGGTTGTTACAAATATGACTGGACAGTATGCATCCCAGACCAACAACAATAACAACAACAACAACAAAAAACGCTATTCTAGGTTTTGGTCTACAATCTGTTCAACAAAGATGATCTCCAACTCCAGAGGTCTGACTGAGACAACCGCAGCTGAACGGGTCTTCTGGAAACATAACGAAAGACTCTCCCCCAGGCTTCATCCTAGGAGTAGCATAATGACCAAGACCAAAAACTACAGAAGATGGATTAAAATGACATTGAAGAAGCAAAACTGCTAGAACTTCAAAGAAAGACTTCATCATAAGCTCCATTCCTTGATCTGTACAAACACCAAGATCTCTAGATACAGAGGTCTGATTTTACCATCCATGACAAAGCAGAAGTCTTCCTTATGCCACAAAAGCACTGAGGGGAGAGTCAATGAACATGCAAGGAATCTATAGTTAATCCCATGACAGTATACTTCAAAGGAGGAGACACGCTGTATCTCCTAGGCCAAGGGAATTTCCTCTATAATGTCCTCAATAGTTACTGTGCCTATGCATGGAAAAAAAGTGAAAAAAAGAAGAAAAAAAAGCACAAAATAATCCTTTTTTCCACTTATATATTTATTTATTGATTGATTTTTTTTTACTTCTATATTTTGGTGTAAATATTGAATTTGATGTCTTCAATTTTATTTTATTTTATTTTATCTTTCTCATTCTTTTTGCACTTCAGCATGGTTTTATTTCAGAACTGAGACTATTGTGTGGTGCTTGTCTTTATTGCTGTAGTGCTCACTGGATATTTTATTTGATATTTCTTTCTGTATTGTTGCAGAGGTTGAAAGCCTCTAGAAGGACTCCACCCGTTTTCAGCTTATTTGATTTTTTAACCCATTCTATTGCTTTTCTTTCCTTCAAAACAAAACCACATAACTCGAACTATCTAGTTCTGCCTCTCAAATAGAGGGGGAAACAAAGGAGGGTACCAGTGCCAAACAGATATATAATCACTAGTAGTAAGCTAGACACAGAGGGAACCACTTACTCTAGCAGCCTGGGGAATGAAGGTGGGGGATATGTGTTGCAGGAAGGGAACGGGAGTGAAGGGAGGACAAATTTGGTGATGGGAATTCCCCTGATTCAATGATAATATATATAGTAAAATACTATTGTGAAAGATATGTAAGCCATATGGTCAAAATAAAAATTAAAAAAAAAAGGTTTTGTGCTATGTGAAAACTGTATTCAAATAAAATAATCCTTTTAGAATAAAAAAACATATTTTGGTTTTATTGGTCTCTGTCATTAATTCTGTTTCCACATTTCCCATTTAATTTTTCTGCTTAACTAGGGATTATTGTGTTAAAATTATTGAGGTACATGTTTAAATTTTTTGCTTTGAGCCTCTTTTTTTTGTTTGTTTTGGGCCACACTGGTGGTGCACAGGGCTTAATCCTGGCTTTGCCTTCAGGGCTCATTCCTAGTAGTATTAAAGAGACCATCTGGAAAGTTCGAAATGAACCTCAGGTTCATTCATCCGAGGTTGGCCCAAGCAAAAAAACTGCCCTACCTACTGCATTCTCAGTCTAGTCCCTCTTTTTACTTTTAAACTTTATTTAAACACCATGCTTACTAAGTTGTTCATAGTATAGCTGTTTCTGGCATTTAATATTCCAACAGCAATCCCAACACTAGTGTAACCTTCCCTCCACTCTTGTCCCTCTTGAAACCTGCCACCTTCACAGGAACAACAACAAACCCTTTATATTGCTTGTTACAAATGCTAATTCAATTATTGAAAAATGCTTCAGTAAAAGAAAATTTGTAAAAATGTTTTAACTCACAAATAGGGTCAATAAAGTCATTGTCTGAGGGTTTACTAAGCTGTGTTGCTAATGGAGCTTTCTTTGTTATTTTTGTTTATTGAGCTTTATTTGCTTCTATTGCTTTTACTAGGCTGGCAGTATTGTGGAATTTGGAGGTGCTGCATGGAGCTCCAGGGCCTGTAGAACAGAGCTGATGATTTTTAGTGACTTGTCTTGGCTTATATCCTCTCTTACATCACTTGGAGGTTTGGTTTGGGCCACAAATGGTGGTGCTCAGGAATTATTCCTGGTGGAGCTCAAGGGACCCTATGGGATTTAGGGATCAAACCCTGGTCTGCTATGTGCAAAACAAATGCCCAACTCCCTGTACTATATTGTTCCTGCCCTGATTACATTTCTTTTGAGATTAGTGGTGAATCTGTGAAACTGGACCTTTATATATCTGGCAGCAGCTGTAGGATGTGGGTATAGCTGTGGGGGCTTCTGACACTAAGTGTGTGGAGGTGTTGGGTGGGGGAAGACTTTCACTTCGAGAACACCCCTTTAAGCCTCATTAAAAAATCAGATTTAATGCTGTAAATGTTTCTCTGAAATACTTTTATTCTAATATTTAACATTTATGGGAAAGAAATAAATTGTTTAATGTTGTATTCAGAACTTTGGTGAACTTCTGTTCTTGATATAAATTTTAATTCTATATTTTCTGGGTAATAAAGTTTATATTAATTAATTTTGAGCAATAGTGATATTAAAATGCATAGGGGAAAAAGATTAGATTGTTGTATTTGCCTATTGCCTAAAACTATGCCAGAATATATCAGTATAATATCATATAATATGTGTCATGATATTTTTTCATAGGGTATTTCCCTTTTTTTAACAGTCATAAGGTATTTCTAAGTACATAAGAATGTTGTTCTTATTTGTTGCTTATTTTGAGCCACAGCTGGTAGAATTCAGGAACTACATCTAGCTCCATGCTCAGGGGACCGGTGTGTTTCTGGCGATTAAACTAGGTTAGGACATGAGATCTTCATAGTCAGGATGATGCTTGTTATTCCAGGGGAAAGGAGCTCCATAGTAAGCTGGCAGGTGGAGGGCAATGCCCTGAAATAAAGGCAAAAACACTGAGACCACATGATGGACCCCCTAAATCTCCTTCCTGTAAAATGAAATCAGACATAATCAGGTCTGGAACATCAATATGGTCAATGAGTTAAAATTCTGGGGATGACAGAGTCTGGAGTGAACTTCTGTGTTGGGTTTTGTTATTCTTCCTTTTAGGGAAACTTGAGGAGCAGTTGAAAAACTGCAATGTAAGGTGTCTGGTTTCCCATTTCTCAGACTGAACATGGGACTCTCACATAGAGAACATGTGCTGTGGCCCTTTGAGCCAGTCCGCTGCCTGCTTTCTTGTTTTAGGAACAGTCACTCAGAAACTACTTCTGAAAAAATCCAAGTCCCTCTAGAAAATTTCATCCAATTGTTTATACAAGAGGGGATTCTTTTGTGTATTCTCAGTTTGACTATTAAGAATGCTCCCTATACCTTTTCCATAAAGGGGAGGCTATTCCTGGCCACATCCCTGCAGAGCATCTTCGTTCTCACAGACCACAGACACTCCCCAAGGGCAGCAGGATAGTATGGGAGCACTGACCAGCATACAGGAGATGTGCCTGCACCAGCTGTGGGAGACACAGTAGGTGGTTTAAGAGGAGGACAACATACATTGGGGTCATAGGCAGAGCATCCTTCAGACCCTGCCCCCCACACTTCACTTTTTATTCTCCCAGGAGGCATTGCTTCCTCCTTTCAATTTTAGGAGCCCGGGTGGTGCAATGGCCGCCCTCTCAGTGTTCCTCCCCTTCTCTGAAGCTGTCTCATCATGGGCCAATTCCAGAATGGGTCTCATTTCTCATGGGGTCTTTCGAGGGGGGGGCAGGAGTTTCTTCCTCTACCAGGGTGTATCTCTGTGCTCTCCCTCCACACTCAGACATTCACAGACATCCCCATGTGCACCCCTGATTCCAATTTCATCTTGATCAGGTCCCATTTTCTGCATCCTGTATGTATCTACACCCTTGGTTCTTTTCCAACAAAGGCTCTAGTACATTGGCAGATGGGTAGGATGACTGCAACACCTTTTACTAAAGACTGATATCACCCGAAACTTCCTCAGGAAGAGCAGGCACCAGGTATTTTGCACCAGGTGTCGTGGCTCTCTGAGCTGTTTCATCTCCCATCTTCCCTGTCCCTCCCACACAGTGACAGGAAAGCCAGCACAATTAAAAATAAAAAACAATTTTTTTTTTTTTTTTTTGATCATGACTCGTCGGTGTCTCAAATTCAATGACTTGTCAGGTGTCTCAAAGTCAACTGAGGGTGCTTTTTGAGACATCCGCAGCAACACTTGCGTAGACAATTGATATGGGTCTTTTTCAGAAGCCTGGACTGACCTTGACCAGCGGGATGTGGTGACCAAGTGGCTGGGTGGCCCTGGCTCTGAGGAGTCTCGGAACCTACCCTCTGGGGACTTCTGTGGTACAAGAGGGGTGTTCTTCAATCTTGTCCACGTCTCCTTAAAAAAGAGTAGCTCCGTTAGGGCGCTGTGAGGTCAGGAGTCCCTGGTGGTGTGTCATCAGGAGTGCTTGGCGGTGTGTCATCTGGATTTTGTGGATGTCTGTTGCCCTGAGTCTGAGTAGGTGTACTATCGTTAGTTGGCGATGGCGGGAGGTCTGAAGTGGGGCGCAGGCCAGGCTGAGAGGAGAGTCCTTCCCTTAGCTTGATGTCCAAGAAGCTCTTTGGCATCAGGAGTCATTTTACTAAGAAGGGACGCCTCTGGGTCTGGAAGGGGACACTCCGGGCTGCCTGGGTGAGATGGCCTGGCCCCAGGAGACACCACCGCCCTGCCCATGTTGAGTGGTGTTCTTCCTATGGGTGGCGGAGGCCAAAGAGCCTGTGCCTGCGTCTGCAGAAGACAAAGAACACAGGGATGTCCCTGGTGGGAGAAGGAAAAGTCCCCAGGGTCAGGCTATGGGGGGAACCCAGAAATCCCACTCCCATCCCCTTCCCTGATGAGGGTCCATGAGGTCACACTGCCCCAACTACTAATCTCTGGGGTCTCTGCACCCATCTCCATGGCTCCCCCTCTTATACAAGAGTGGCACCCACAGGCCCTGAATTGGTACAGAGAAAGAGAATAGTTACCCTCTCTCTTATCAGCTGCCTCCATGTTTTGTTCTTCCCTCCTCTAGAAAAACAAATCATCCTCCCTACAGGGATGAGGGTGTACATCAGGGGGTGACAGCAGAGCTTCTCCTCGGAGGTCCAGGGTAGCCCTGGCCAGCTCTGAGGCCCCAGTTTCCCCAAATCAACATAGTCACAGAATTTCCTGCTTCTGGGTAAAGGCCTGTCCAACCATCTCCAGGGTCCCAAACTCAGTCAGGGAGCCACAGGGACACTGTTCCCTCAGGGGACCCGTCATCTACTCTCAGGGAATGTGAATAAGTTGAGGCACAAGTTACATTTACCCATGATACACTGGAGGGTAGCGGCCACTGCCCAGCCCATGCTTCATGGCCAGAGATGGGTCAGCAGGAGTCCCCAAAGTCCCTCAGGATCTGCCTTTCCTCCCACCAGTTGCTCCTCTGCGGGCCCTGGGTTCTCTGGGGTTGCTGTCTATACTGACATCCTCAGAGTTCATGGCCTGGAATTTGATGGTGTGAGAGTGGTGGCAGAGGAGGGTCTCCATTAAAGGGCTCAGAAATAGGCTCCTTACCCCTCAGTGTAAGACCTCTGGCTTCCTTCTATTGCTGAGAAGAAAAGGAAGAGTAAGGTGGGGGCTCTGGGCTACTCAGAGAAGCCTCACCTGAGCATTACAGGATCACTTCAATTAACTTGGGGTCAGGTCTCTCCTGGATTACTTACAAAGATACTAAAACTTTTTTGATTCTCCTCAGAGACCCTTGGTGCTAGCAGAGCTCTGACAAGAAAACTCCTAGAACAAGGTCCTGATCCTTGTACTTCCTCAACAAGGACCCTGGTCCCCTCTACTGAGGTTCTCAGAAACTCATCTCCACTGTCCTGAGCAGCGCAAAGCTGTTGACAGCCCCACTCCCCCACCATCATATGTCTGTGGCTTGTGTTCTGCAGTGCTGAGACTCCAAAGAAACAGAAGCAGCACTACATATGGGAGTTTGCTCTCAGACCCAGACACAACACCTAAAGAGTCTGCAATTGAGGTGAAATTCACTCTTCTTTAACCCCTATTCCTGCCCCTTAGTCTATGAGAAAAAAAAAATTCTACCCTCCTTCAGACTTCCAATCTCTATGTTTCTCTAATGTCTTCATCTTAGACACTGGCCTCTTACTAAATTTCCAGGAACTCTCCCTTGTCTTTACCTAGTATTTGTAATATATGAGCAAGAAATCCATGAGGTAAATCATTAAAATGATGGAGAAAATTATGAAGGTGCCCAAAAGGCCTGGGCAGCCGATAGAGTGGCCTATGGGGAAAGTAAATTTTTGGGAGATGATCATTATCAATCTCTCAAATAGTGCCTACAGCAAATGAGTCTAGAACCCTTAAGTCCTGTTTATAGAGGGTTGGTGACATCAGAAGCCAGTGAAGTCACAATGGTCTACAGGGTGGGATAAGAGACCCAATAGTCATGGAAACTATAAGCCCTGGCCCACATGGGGACCTAAGTGTTCTATCTGCTCTTCTATTTCCTTCTTTATTTTTTAGCTCCCCAGCCCTAATATTGTTGTCTTGTTAAGCCAGAGTTCACTTTTGCCCTCAATCTTTGCTGCCATACGATAATTTTAGTTCCCTGCCTAGTAAGGCTAAAAGAGCCCCTATATTTCAGCAGACATCAACCTCTGGCCATATTTGTGTTTAGATCCTTTTTCCTATAGATCTTTATTGCCTCATGAGTGAATATTTCTTTCCCTGCCCCTAGTATTTGGTACTGGTTTAATAATGAAAATGGAGTTCTAGGGGGCTGGGCGGTGGCGCTGTAGGTAAGGTGCCTGCCTTGCCTGCGCTAGCCTAGGATGGACCATGGTTCGATCCCCCGGTTCCCCATATGGCCCCCCAAGCCAGGAGCGACTTCTGAGCGCATAGCCAGGAGTAAAAAAAAAAAAAAAAAGAAAATGGAGTTTGGCTCAGGGAGACATGATGAGGGAGAAACCAAAGGATACCACTGACTCCATCATTCTTTTCTGACTAGCTTGGCATATTTATTTATTTATATTTTGCTGCTAACTTACTACTTTAGATCCATCTGCATGGAATTTAGAAGCACAGTGATTGGGGTGATCAAACATCTTGTGGATATTTATTTTATAACTGGTACTTGGACAGAGTCCCAAGACTCAGAAACTCAAGGAGATGGTTCGTGCCTTGACCCTCTGGTGGCTAATCATCATAATGACCTCCTTAAACTGGAAAGATATATAGTGTCCATCACTGGAACATCAGTTCATCTGGGCACTGTTCAGAGGCCCCCTCAGGTAGGGAGTGAACTGAAGACTGAGCAGCGTCCCAGAGGCTGAGACCCGCTGCCTTTTTCTACCAAACTAGCTTTGTGTGAGGACCTCAGGCCAGCAGCAACACACCAAGACCATTGATGGGGTAAAAGCCAAAGAGAGAACTCCATTTGAGGGGTACTACTTCATCAGGGAGACTAGTAAGTCACCACATCTAGATTTCAGCCAAGAATCAAAGGCTTTTACATACCAGTACCGCAGAAGGAAGATGAGGAAGAAGATGGAAGATAAGATGGAGGATCCAAACCCAGCCAACGAAGCCCATCTGCTTTCAGAACTTCGTGCAACTTTCGTCTAGTTTAAGCTCTTGATCCTATGTGCATCAGTCATTATATTGTTGGTTAAACTGTATGTTTTTGTTAAACTATGTGTGCTACATTTATAGATTTTAACAGTTAATGTTTGTTTTATGCCTCATTGCAAACAGAAAATTTTGTATACATCTTTATTAGTTTAATATTATTTTGTACAGTTCTGGGAAAACACATAATGATAGATTTTTAATGTTTCTCAACTATCCAATCACTGTGATGTTTGATTGTATATTATGCAGCAACTTATTCTCAAACTACACCTGCAAAATTGTTCTAATATCTTTGCATAGAGAAGTAGAAAAAAAAGGAACTGAGAAACTTTAAACTCTTATTACAGTGCTCATTGCAAGAATGTTTCTCAAACTTATTTTCAAATTGTATATATTTGAAGAAATGTTCTTGTGGTTTTGTTTAGATAAATTATGATTAGGAACTAGGAAGTTCTGAATTCATAGTGCCTTGCTCAGTGTAAGAATACTTAAGAATTTTCAATTTGGGGCCGGGCGGAGGCGCCGGAGGTAAGGTGCCTGCCTTGCCTGTGCTAACCTAGGACTGACTGCGGTTCAATCCCCCAGTTCCCCATATGGTCCCCCGTGCCTGCCAGGAGCGACTTCTGAGCGAATAGCCAGGAGTAACCACTGAGTGTCACCGGGTGTGGCCCAAAAACCAAAAAAAAAAAAAAAAGAATTTTCAAATTAAGTGTATCTGAAGAAAGGTTTATGCTTATATTAATATATGTCTATAAAATGTGATATGTATATAACAAAGATATGGAAAAAGCTGCTTGTTTTGAAAATATGATTGCAAAATCTGAACTTGGATGATTTTATAGCCAATATTTACTGTGACTATTGCAAAATGACCACCATTTTTATAAGTTCTGATCTGGGGTTCCCTCCTCTGGTGGAGAATAATAGAACAAAATTTGTAACTTTTTTATTTTCCATTTTTGGTTTATTCTAAACAGAAATGGTGGACTTATAAGATGACACCAAGCTATTAACCAAAAAGAAAAAAAGGTTTTCCCCCAACTTCCGCCTTCTTTAATATTTTTACTTTGATTTGTAAAAGCCCACACTATAGTATTTTTGTCTCTCTCAACCTTTCCCATCCTGGTATTGGGGATTGGTTTAATAATGAAAGAGGAGTTGCCACAAGAAGGTACTGACTCCATTACTCTCTCCTGACTGTCTTGCCTTATTATTTCTTTGCTGATAACCTGCTTCTTCAAACCCATCTGCATGGTGTTCAGAAACATGGT
>PVKC010034598.1:0-13667 GCA_004027635.1 Crocidura indochinensis
GCATGCAAGGCAGGCACCTTACCTCAAGCGCCACCGCCCGGCCCTGAGATAATTATTCTTAAAAAAAAGTGAAAGCTTCAAATGATCAAAAGGTTAAAGGTATCTTAAAAGACATTATGGTTGACCCTAGAACAAATAGGGGTTAGGAGTGCCCACCTTCCACTCAATTTAATCACAGTCTCTTGATAGTTTCCAGGGATTTGTTTCTGGACCTCATCAGATCACAAATTATGTTAATTTTGGTTGGCCAAAATGTAAATATGCATGGTCAAGTAAAAGGGGATCAATTTGAGTAATAAAGAAGAAATTCTCATAAATTTATAAATTTAAAATATGCTTAGCAGTAAATCATGTTCTAGAAATTATATATAATCTTTCCTGATAAAAAGTAGATATACAGGGGCTCGAGCACTAGCACAGTGGGTTGCACATTTATTTGCCTTGCATGCAGCTGATCTGGGTTTGATCCTTGTTATCTCATATGGCCCTCTGAGCAATTATGAATCATATGGTCTAGGAGCAGTTATGAGTGCAGAACCAAGAGTAACCCCTGAATGTCACTAGGTGTGGCCCCAAAACAAAAACAAAACAAACAAAAACAGTACATATACTTACTGAAACACAAATGCTCTTTAAAATACTTTTTTTTTTTATGGTTTTTGGGTCACACCTGGCAGTGCTCAGGGGTTACGCCTGGCTCCATGCTCAGAAATTGCTCCTGGCATTCACAGGGGACCATATGGGGCACCGGGATTCGAACCGATGACCTTTTGCATGAAAGGCAAACGCCTTACTTCCGTGCTATCTCCCGGGCCCCTCTTTAAAATACCTTATTAAACTTTTTTGCAAGTTAAGCTTGGTGAAATAGAAATTAATATCTCTTCTAACTTTTTATTTTTCTCTCCCCATAATATCCAACACGAATAAAGTCAAAGAATATTTTCCAACCAAACCCCAAATATATGTTCCCAGAATCTTTCTCATTTACCAGAGCTTATCTTTAAAATATCATTTTTATCATAAAAAATGTTGGAAGCATTATTGTAAAATTCTGGTTGCTTAAAGAATATAATTAAGTCCTGTGTGTCAACTTATCTAGATGGCAGAAATAAAATCGTTTGCTTACAGTCTTTCTTCTTTTTCTCCTTCCTTAGCCACTCACAATAGTGCATGAATATGCATTTTTCCCTTCAAAGCATAGTGCAGGGCAGAATATTCATTATTAGGGAAGACATATTAATGCCATTCTGATGAAAGAACATCCCACAAGTCTATATTTGTACATATATAAACCCCAGAGCTGAGACAGTATTTAAAGTATAGATGAAAGACAAATATAAGACAAAGCAATTTAAAGGCAAGTCCATCATTTTAGGTTAATTTTCTACTATCAAAAAATCAAGCAGAATAAAAAGAGAACAGGGTATAAATGATAATCGAACTTTTGCTTTCCAAATCCTCCCCTCCAAAAAAAAACCTAAAATATATTTAAAAATTGCATGTATGTACATGCATGTGAATAATAACTCGCTTCCTTCTTTCTTCACTAATGTACTTACTCAAGTACATTTCTCTAAAGTAATCTATCATCCGGGCAATTAGCTCTGTTATTTTAGAACCAAGACACTTGAATACCTGCTAGTTCTCGTGGCACTCTGATGTGATTTTGAGGTTGTAAATGCCTCATAATTAACAAAGCCTTTTTATTATTTTGAACTCTCTATGTCACCGTCTTTGTTTTCCATAGAAGACAAAATGACAAGGGTCTTAAAACGCATTTTCTTATTTTCTGCGATATGTATTTTTAAATCACGCTGACAGTTTTATTCTATCACACACCAGCAATTGCTTAGCCCTGATGAACAGCTCCATCCGAACCAAATCATTCAAGGAAGAGAGGTTTAAGGAGATGGATTTCAGCTTCATGCTTCGGAGGGACTGTTGTAAATCACGACATAGGGTTGGGGGGAAGAAAAAAATATAAAAATGATGAAATGTAACCTTGATAGGAGTGTGTTTTTAATCACTATTTTCCCAGGAAGGAGCAATTCTCAAATTTTCTCTGTGGGACTCTCCTTCGCTTGGGCATTTTCTACCTTTCTGTAGAATTGAGACTTGATATCTCTCTTCCATTCATAACTTCCTGCTCTACTTTTCAGGGTTCATAATCCCAGTGTGTTTCCTGAGACAACCAACCTTCCAGTTTCTCTCACTCTTTCTTTCTTCTGAAAGATTTGTCTTGAAGCCATGCGTTGACTTCCTGTATTGTTTTGAGCTAGCTACAATTTACCAGCCTCTGCAGTAGCATTAAAGGAATGTTCATTTTTAATGAGTATTAAATTTACTTTTAGTCAAACCCTCTAGCTGACAATGAAGTGTTTAGTGCGCTCGCTATTGGCTCTCTCTTTGCTAATTGCCCTGCTGTCGATGATTATTCTCCCTCTCTCTCTTTGGATGCAGAAACTTAATATGTTTGAGTTTTCTACTTAATTTCAAAAGAAGAAACAGCAAGAAAACCCTCCTGGTTTCAAATTTCTGAGCATAATCTCTCTTCAGTTACAAACATATCCATATGGAGTAGTGGAAGGAACGCGGAATATGGTTAAGGGTATGTATGGGGTTGAATCTTGATATAATCACTGATAACAGGCCTTGGTCATGCTACCATTGTGGGACCTAAATTAAGTTTCTTACCTCTCTTGGTTCTGAATGCAAGCTGATATTGAGTCTGACATTTTTAAAGCTGTTGAGATAAAAATAAAAATATTTCTATGTCAATGAAAAATAGAACATTGGGGGAAGGCATAAAGATAATACAAGGGCAGGCATTGGTTTTACATGTTTCCTATTTCAGTGTATCCGTGACCTGCAAGATGAATTCCTGAGCAACACTGGGAATAATCCCTGAACAGAGAACTAGGAATAAGGCTTGAAGAAATCAGGGGTGACCCACCTGTGCACCCTAAAAGTATAAGATATTCAAATAACATTAACTCAATGTTCTGGAATAAATCACATCCATTTCTTTGTGATTGGTCTACACTGTTTGCCAGTTTAGTGGCAGAGATGTATAGTTGTACTGGTCACTTTAAGATGCATAAAAGCCTAAAATACTTCTACAATAATTTGAAATTTTCATTCTGATAGAAAAAGATTACCGTTCCCTACTCTAATAGTTGATTGACTGTGGGCCTCTTAATTTTCTTTCAGAGTTTCAGTGACTTCATCTTTACACAAGAATTAGTAATAATGAGACCATCCACAGAGCCATTGAAGAACAAAAAGTCATCAATCCCTTGGCATTTAGGAAATTCATCTTTTAAAAAACTTGAAAACAATGCTGAAGGGGCAGGACAGGGGATAAGGTGCCTAAGGTAGACCTGATTAGATTGCCCACACCCTATTTGGTTCCCTGAGCAGCAGCAGGAGAGATCTCTGATCACAGAACTAGACAAGGACTCTGAGCATAGCCATGTGTGGTTCAAGCTACACCCTCATGTCAAAAAATAAGTGAAAATAGAATCACAGATGATTAGTTGCTTCATTCTGATAATTGAATATTTGCTGTCCCACTCATTTGAAATGTGTGTGTGTGTGTGCGCGCGCGCACGCGCACGCGTGTGTGTGTGTGTGTGTGTGTGTGTGTGTGTGTGTGTGTATGTGTGTGTGTGCAGGATAGGGGAGAAACTTTTAAGCTCTATGGGTCCCACAGGATAACTGGTCACTGGATCTTCAGTTAGGCACAAGGATCAGAGAATGAAATTCTACTCCAAATCTGTTGGAGATCACTAGAGATCCCAAGTCACTATGGTGTTTGGGACCATACCCTGTGCTGTTTGGGGAACCCTGTGGTCCTGAGACTGGACCTCAGGCCCAGCACATGCTAGACACGCATGTGAATCCTACTACCTTCTGGTCCTTGAATTTAATATGTGAAGAAAATTTTGAAGAATTTTCAGAATAAAAATTTTAAATTAATGATTAGTAAAAGTATTTTTGTTATATATAATTTAGAAACAGGCACATAAACCAAAGTTTTCATATATGTTTTCAATACCATTAACAAGTAAGGCGCCCATTTCTGATAGATTAAATGACAATATAACTTCAGGCCTGGGTTGAGACAAGGGTGATCCAGCACATGCCCTGAATGCCCTGAATTTATTTATGACTGCACAGGCCTCACCTTTCCCCAGCTTCATATGGGACCCCATTACTATTGGGGGGTAGCCTGATGACCCACAAACTGCAGAGCTAGAGCACTGAAACATCTGGATCTGACCTAGCATTGAAACTTGAAGCTGTACCACTGAGTAGAGAATAGTAGAAAGGACAATAAGTCCGCCACAAATTCCAGTACCAATAGGGATAACCCTTATGTATTAAAAAGAGGAAAAAGAAAAATAGCAAAGACCACTCTTTCCAAATGTCCTGGTACATTTGGAAAAAAAATCGGTAAAATTTTTTCCAAAGCTTGTCTGCATGTCTATTGTTTCCTATTTGATCCTATTTTGATGTGTGCAATCATACCTTTTCATTGTTCCCAGCTCACTAAAAATAAAATAAGGACAAAATAAATATATGTTCTTCAAACACACGTAGACTTCTCACCTACAGGTGCACATAAAATGAAAGTAACCATCAAAGTATTTGTTCTACCCCTCAATCACAAGTTATTTTGTTCTTTATTACATTTGAACAATTTAGGTGGTTGATTCAACTTGCCACCTTAAATTTTACCTCCCAAAGAAGTGTTCGCATTGAAATCCAATAAAGATTCCTCGTTTTGATAGGATAAAGGCACCAGCCATGCTGCTAATGAAGGACGAAATAGAGGAAATCCATTTGGTTCTTTTCTGATTTTTGTCCAAAAGCAATTGCCTCCTGCTGCGGATTGTTCTTATTGTTCAAACAGAGCTGGTCTAGGTCCAAATCTTCCGTCTATTTTGATCTGGGAGAGCTCACTTCTTTGATGTGTATCAGTGGTTTTTAAAGTGCTGTGCCAGGTTTAATCAAAGGTACATAGCTTCAGCAAAAATAAATGAGGAGAAGTGATCACAGTGCTGCCGCGGGGTTTTTCAGCCATCCCCTGACTTGACTGCCTTGGTCCCCCTCCTCCGAAGACAAATGCAGAAACCCTAGAGGGTCTCTCTCAGATGAAATAATTGCAGGAAAACAGAACAAAGGAATCAGGGCAGTATTTCCAAGCCCTCTGATATCTACTGTGCAGCCAATTTTCCTGTGGCTCTGATAGAGGAAGCTGAGTGGGACTCCACAGGACTCTGTCATGAGTGAGTGTGTGAACAAGGGTAGAATTCAAGAAGATGCGAGATGCTCAGGGGAGGACACAGGGGACTGTGCTAGATAAGAAAGTCGATGCCAATAGGTCAAAATTTATTCTAGCTGCAGCCAGGGACTGAGCACCTCTGGGCATTTGAGCCACACATCCAGAATCTTTCTCATTTTTCATATCATTCCTAAGGCAATTAAAGAGCATTTTATAAAGGATTTTTATGCATTCTGGGATGCTATTGCGGTTTACACAGTGTGTTTTTCTAACATTTTCAATCTATCACATCTCTTTTATGGTGGATGGTCTCCCAAATGGTGCTCAGGAAGTGATACTTGAACAACTAGCCTGAACGCTTAGTGCTCAGGCCAAGAACTGAGGAACAGCTTGGGTCATGCTGTTCTGGGACCACCAATGTCAACCCAGTGTTGTTTGGGGCCACCAAGATTACCTGTTTGTGGACAAGGTCATAACAGGTGATATCAAACTGGGGGAATGTCAGGAGCACAGTGTTGAGGATTGAACTGGTCCCGAGTAAACAAAATCTGCACCTGGGACCCATTTGCTATCTTCCAACCCCACTTACACAACTCTATAGATAGACATCTACACATATATTATTGTCAATTCCCCTGAAACATCTCTAATACAACACAACACACTCTAATACACTGATCTATTACATTTTAACTTCTTTTGAGTTTGATGTTTCATGTTTTCTTCTTCCCCAGAGAATTGTCTGAAATACTTCTTTTTCTGAGATCTACAAACTATATTTAAATACAACTGCTATAGTATCCAGACTAGTAAGGGATAGTTTTTAAAAGTTTATAAAATTACTAAAAATAAAATATCACAAGATTTTTAATTATCTTATTCTAACCTAGGATTGATAAACCTTATTTTAACAGTAGATTTGAATACACTCTCTTTTCTCCACCCAACAGTTACAGCCAGTAGCTGCTTAATTCTCTTATTTTGCGGACCTCACATTCATATCATCCTATTAAATATTTGGTACCATTATTATTAAATAAAAATAAAATATTTTATTAAATATAATTTTATAAAATATTAAATAAATAGTATCTGATGATTTCTAAATCATTGAATGCTATTAAATAAATTATATGCAAACTTGGACCACTGACACCAATAGTAGGCTTACGTCTCTTCTAAGTTGATATGACTATAATTAAATTCCTGGTTTCCTTCCACAAATTTGTTTCTACCATAATCACCTTCAATGTAATAAGTGCAATGATGTTCTATGAGGTGCTCAAATTAAAGGTAGATGTGTCGTTTTATTTTTATTCATACTTATTTGTTTTGTGATTTGCCTTTAGGTTTCTATTTTTTCTTCCACCTTCTGGCAGCAAAACCAAAACCTTTAGTTCAAATGTGCAAATGTGTTATATCTCACCTTCACTGCTCTTCAGTACAAGCCATAGTCTTCTTTTAAATTAGCATATCCCAGCAACTTTCTATAAATTTTTAAATTTCTCTCTATCACCTTTCTTAGCACAGAATTCTAGAATGAACCTTTTAAGACATAAGGTTGATGTAATAATTTGCTCAACACTTTCCATGGATTTCCATATCACTCAGACAAAGGAAAGGAATTATCACTCTTACTTTTAATTCTCATCTTAAAATATTCTGTTCTTGGGCCCGGAGAGATGGCTCAGTGGCGTTTGCCTTGCAAGCAACCAATCTAGGATCTAAGGTGGTTGGTTCGAATCCCGGTGTCCCATATGGTTCCCCGTGCCTGCCAGGAGCTATTTCTGAGCAGATAGCCAGGAGTAACCCCTGAGTGCTGCCGGGTGTAGCCCACAAACCAAAAAAACAACAAAAAAAATTCTGTTTTCTTTGCTCCATCAACTTGTCATTACCAGAACTTAATCCGAACTCTTCCCTCAGAACCTTTGAACATGCTCTCATGCTAGGCACTCAATTTTTTCCTTCTTTTCTTGGTCTTGACTCGAATGAGCTAATATTAATGAGTCTCATATCTTTCTGTTTGAAAATCAACTCATTCTATCTCTACACAGTATTTTCTTTTCCTCTCAGCATCTCATATCCTAGGCATTTTAATTCATTGTCTGTTTCTCTGCTCAAAAATATAAGCTCAGTGAGGGCATACTTTTGTTTTGTTCACTGTTCTTTTCTTAGTCCAAAAAAAGAACATAAATTATTATATCATTGAATGACTGAATGAATGGATGTATATACATGGACTAAAAGTAAAAGGAATTTGTTTAAAAAATGTGGTTGTCTCCATTGTCATAACATTAATGGTGGTTTGATCTTTTTCAATGACTTTCATAGGTAAAAGCTCTATCTTTATCATCAGAAACAGAAATATTTTACCAATGTATTTAAAAATATATCTTCAGATGAATATGTCACTAATATGTCCAAGTTAATGCACATTAAAGGAAAATAAGCTAAATGTTTAGAAGTCTAAAATAGTCAGAACTATTGAGCGTGTCTATTTTCTTATATTAATGAGCATACATTTATACCATCCATTTTATGCAGATTTATTAATAGTTTATACAATTAATTTAAAGTATAATTATTTCATATGTGTAAAGAAGTTAGTGCTTGTACTGGTCTCCATCACCATTAATGACTTACTCATTTTTTCTCTGGTGACCAGCATGGTTGTAATTGAGTTCAGGAGTTGTTTTACTTCTTTATTAAGTCATTTCATTTACTGGCTTAGTACTTTTATATTCCACTTATGATTGAAGCCTCCTGGTCTTTCATTTTCTAACTTCGTTCACTTAATATCATCACTTCAAGTTCCATCTATGGTGGTTCCAAATGAGACAGTAGAAACTTTGTAGTGAATAAGTCTTGATTCTTTTTCTCTTATCACCTGTTGACTAGCATTTAGGCTGATGTCAAGTTTTGGTTATTGTGACGAAAGCAGCTATGAATTAGTTTTTTCACATGCTTTGGATAAAAGCCTAGAAGTGCTATTGCTAGATTATATGGTATTTTCCATTTATTTATTTTTATTTTGATAACACCATGACTACAAATTTTTCACAGATAAAGTTGTTTATGATTGAGTAACAGACAATATACAAAAACCTTCGCCAGTATTCATTTCTTCCATTAAAGTCAACAGTTTCTCTTTCACTTCTCACCCACCCTAACCTCCCTGATGCCCTCTTTCCTCCCACCACCCACTCCCACCTGCCTTTGAGGCAGGCATTTTAATTTTTTCTCTCTCTTTCACTTTCCTTTTTTGACATTATGGTTTACACTACTGCTAATAAAGGAGTACCATGGATATCCTTTTTATATTAGATCCTTTTCAAGTCTAATTGCACTTTCTGCCTTTTGTGGCAAGCTTCCTACCATGGAATGGTCCTCCTAATCTTTGTTTCTATTATCTCTGGATACCATCCCTACACTGTCTTTTATTTTCCTTATATTCCACAGATAAGTGAAGTTAATTTATTATTATCCCTCTCCTTCTGGCTCATTTCACTCAGCATAATACTCTCTGATGTCCACCCAGTAGAAGCAAATTTCATAACTTCATTTTTCTTAATGACTGCATAGTATTCCATTGTGTAGATACACCAAAGTTTCATTAACCACTCACCTATTGTCAGGCACGTGGGTTGCTTCCAGATTCTGGTTATTGTAAATAGGATTGTGATGAACATAGGCGTGCAGAGGGCTCCATTTATTTATTTGTTGCAAGAGGACTTTTGGCCCACACTTGGTGGTGGTCTGCAGTTACTCCTGACTCTGTACTCAGAAATTACTCCTAGCAGACTTGGAATATGCAATGCAGGGGATCAAACCTGGCCTGGCTGTATGCAAGGCAAACACCCTATCTGCTGCGCTAAACCTCCCACCTCCCTTTTATTTTATTTTATTTTATTTTTTGGTTTTGGGGACCCGCCTGGTGACATTCAGGGGTTACTCCTAGCTATGTGCTCAGAAATGGCTCCTGGCTTGAGGAACCATATGGGATGCATTCAAGGCAAATGCCCTACAGCCTGTGCCACGACTACAAACTTGCCCCTTTTATTTTTTAAAGGAATCTATATACCATTTCCCATACATTCTGAAATATTCCAACAAATAGTGGGTCAGGATATATTTTATTTCACACCCTCAATGTTTTATATCTTTAATATTTGTTGTTTTCAATCTTTTGGTATGTGTATTTAAAAGCCCTTTTCAAGAACTTGAGTTCTGGGGCCATAGCTATAGTGCAGCTTGTAGGGTGTTTGCCTTGCATGCGGCCAACACAGGTTTGATAACAGGCATCCTATGTGGTATCCTGAGCTTGCCAAGAGTAATTCCTGAACACAGAACAAGGAATAACCCTTCATTACTTCAGATGTAGCTGAAAATCAAAAAACAAAACATGAGTTGTTTTCTCATTATGATTTCAACTTTCATCTTTCTAAGTGATACTGAACACTTTTCCATATGCCTGTTGAACATTTATGTTTTTTTTGGAGAAGTATCTATTCAGCTCTTTGCATGTATTATTGTAAAATAGAAATAACAGCCTTTAATATAAAGGCTGAATGATTTGTCCTGCTTACGCATATGTAAATGGAAGTATAAGCAAGTAATCTCAGCTATCAGTACTTTTTGTCATTCCAACACATTAGGTTTTATATGTTTTAATTTTTATTTGGGGACAGGTAAAACATATCTGGCTGTGTTCAGTGCTCACTTCTGGTTGTGTTCAAGGGTCACCCTCATTGGTACTGGGAGACTAGAACTGTGAAAGATAAGTGCCTTCCCCCTAGCCATTCTCAGCATTTCACTTTGATTCTGTTATTTGAATTTTAAAACATGGTTACGTCAACTTCTTGTTTTTTGTTTTTTTTTTTTCATTTAAAACTAAAGTGTCAGAGAGGAGACTTTGTTTTTCACTGTAAATTTACTTCTCCATTTGGTCAAGTGTCTTCACATATGAGTATTCCTGAATAGTTAGTTGAATTTAAAAACTCCGACAGATCATTTTCTGCTTTGTATTTTGTTATGCTTTAGATGTTTTTTAAAGTTCCCAATTCTCTTCTTTATTATTTCTTTGAGACTCCACACTGCTCTAAAAACCCTATGGCTAAAAGTATCCCAATTAAAGCTTTATTTTAATAAAACGAATTTATAACAGGCCTTTAATTGATTGACTCTTCTGTTGCCATCAGAGCATTTGTAGAAATAAGGGACAAAAGTTCTCTTGCCCTTTTCACAGAGAACAATTAATCAATTAACCCTTCTCAAAGCCTTTTCTGCTTGACTACTCATTTGGAGTCTAGCATTTTTGCTAGATATTGCACTCTGAGAAACAAATTCAGTTCATTTTGCAGAATCCATTGTACTGCCACGTCAACTCATGATCCATGTGCAAGGTAAGTGGAAAATCAGGCTAATAGTATTCTCCCAGATGTAGGGAAAATAACCTCACTTTTCTTCTTGATAAGATTTAGCATCCATAAACACATCTAGAGACATCCAAGCAACATTCAAAATGGACATTGCTCTGAGTTCTTAGATCACAGCTCACAAATGAGAAAGCAGTAGCAACAGGGAGTATCAACTCAACATCACTGTGACCCCCCTTTGTAGAGCAGGACAAGTATTCTTTGGAATCTTCAGCATCTTTGTGATTGTATGCCAGTCTGTAAAGTAAGCCTCAACTCCTGCTGTCTTCAAAACTTCAGTTACAATAAACTGGTATTAGGTACTGTTTAATGAGAAGTACATTGCCTAATACTTTCCTTGGCCTTACTAAGGTGTCCAACTTTTCTTATATAAAGACAGATGGGTATCAATATTAGATTGGCAAGATATCAAGAGTAGATGCCATCTCTGAGCAGCATACAATAAAGATTCAATTTAATTAACCTTAGCAATACATGATTTTCACTTCCAGGGAAACAGACCTAATAAAAATGGAATAATGATGATGGGTTTTCTGTGTTCTTCTCAGGTGCTATTCTGGGTGAAGCTCATCTTTGTAATTTTCACATAAGCAATATCAAGTTTGAAATGCTACTGATTACCTGTCCATTCCTAGCTATCATATTTTGATTTGGTTTTGTAGGACAGAGAAGCTCCTAAAGAAAAAAATCGCATTCTATATTGGAGATACTATGACTATTAGAAACGGCCCTTTTTTAGTTCAAAAAACGTTTCTAAAGGTTAATTTGTGTCTTTACAATATATTAATATTACATAGTACCCTAGGCTTGCAGTGAGTTAGAGCAGAGTGGGGGGAGGTGGGAGGGAACAGGAAGAAAGCATATAATAAATGGGTGATAAGAAAAGAATAAAAAGGGCCTGATTGCAACTCTTCCTACTGTACTCTTAAGAACAGAAGACAAACTGCTTGCACAGTGGCACCCGGCCAATCTCTAACTAGAATCAATTGCTTAGCCAACAAGGAACACAAAAGATGTTCATTGTTTGCAAACCGAGTTTCCTGCAAAGGCACCTTTTTCTCCAGGCTAACAAAACAGAGATCAAGACAATTCCTTCTGCTGCTTCCTTCTGCTGCTTCTCTTCTCCCTCTATGCTAAACACTTTAGAATAAGGCGAATCTGAATCGAATCCCGGAGGACAAGGAGACTTTTCACTTCACAGTGTGATCTCTTCATTAGAGCTGTGTGGCCGCAGCATGCAATTGTTCTGAAAGACAGTGGCCAATATTATAATTATTTACATGAAACAATTCACTGGGTAGCCTTTGTTTTGGAGTTGTGTTTTCTTTTTGAATCTGTGTACAGCTTTTAATCTCACTATGATATGGAGAGATGGAGAGAAAGGAGGTGGGCTGCCAGGGAATGGGGGGCTTAGAAAATTCAGTTCTGGGAGGACAGGGTGGGAGAATGGGTAGTGCAAACTCTCTGGCATCTCATCTCTTTTGCTCCTTCTACCAGCTTTCACTGGTCAGATTAAAGGATTAAAATGAAAACAATATTGAAAAACAAACCTTTAAGACTGAGATGGTGTTCTTTCCTTTCTCGTCCTTTTCTCCTCTTTCGCAGTGCTTTTCTCATCCGTCTCACTACTCTCTTTTATCTTTCACACCCTTCTATTTCTCTTTCTTCTTTTTAATTTACAATCCTTCCTCCTGTTCATCAGTCTTGTTGCTTAAATCTGGGGCAACCATACAAGATAAATCTTGATTCTATCCTCAAGGCATTTGTCTATTACCCTGGGCACCTCTCAAATACTTATAACATGGTTTCTAAAGATAGATATATATATATATATATATATATATATATTATACTGTCAACTTGACTATGAAGATCAGCTTCAAGGTCAGCTTCAAGGAAAGAACCAATTTGGAGATTGACTATTTGGAGATTGGCTCTAAATACTAAATGAATTCACATGAAGGAACTAAATATTCAATGTGAAGGTTGTAAAGATGCTTCTAAATTGAGACGTAAAGTAACATTTGATACCAACAATCATTTTATTCTTTGTGGCTAAACTAGAAATGTATGATAAACAATAATTAGGCATACTATAAAGTTAGAAATTATTTGGTGCAAAACTCTATTTGACACAGGAAGTACCAAACCGGAAGTTAGGAACTCACTGTTAAATGGAGTCCCAGTTCATCTGGAACAATAAACACCCCCGAATAGTTAAAGCACTCCTAGGGAAAAGGAAAATGGGAGGCATTACTCTCCCAACTTTAAACTCTACTACAAAGCAATAGTTATCAAAATAGCATGGTATTGGAATAAAGACAGACCCTCAGATCAGTGGAATAGACTTGAGTTCTCAGACATTGTCCCCCAGACATACAATTACCTAATTTTTGACAAAGGGGTAAGAAATCCTAAGTGGAGCAGGGAGGGCCTCTTCAACAAGTGGTGCTGGCAGAACTGGTTAGTCACTTGCAAAAAAGTGAACATAGACCCCCAGTTAACATCATGTACGAAGGTAAAATCCAAATGGATTAAAGATATTGATATAAGACCTGATACCATAAGGTATATAGAACAACATGTCTGTAAAACACTCCATGACATTGAGATGAAAGGCATCTTCAAGGTGGAAACTGCACTTTCCAAACAAGTGGAAGCAGAGATCAACAGATGGGAATACATTAAACTGAGAAGCTTCTGCACCTCAAAAGAAATAGTGCCCAGGATACAAGAGTCACCCACCGAGTGGGAGAAACTATTCACCCAACACCCATCAGACAAGGGGCTAATACCCAAAATATACAGGGCACTGACAGAACTTTACAAGAAAAAGACATTTAACTCCATCAAAAAATGGGGAGAAGAAATGAACAGACACTTTGATAAAAAAGAAATACAAATGGCCAAAAGGCACATGAAAAAATGCTCCTTGTCACTACTAA
>PVKC010034599.1:0-13678 GCA_004027635.1 Crocidura indochinensis
TATATACCTTATGGTATCAGGTCTGATATCAAGGTCTTTAATCCATTTGGATTTTACCTTCGTACGTGATGTTAACTGGGGGGTCTATGTTCGCTTTTTTGCAAGTGGCTAACCAGTTCTGCCAGCACCACTTGTTGAAGAGGTTTTCCCTGCTCCACTTAGAATTTCTTGCTCCTTGTCAAAAATTAGGTAATTGTATGTCTAGGGGACAATGTCTGAGAACTCAAACCTATTCCACTGATCTGAGGGTCTGTCTTTATTCCAATACCACGCTGTTTTGATAACTATTGCTTTGTAGTACAGTTTAAAGTTGGGGATAGTAATGTCTCCCATTTTCTTTTTCCTAGGAGTGTTTTAGCTATTCGAGGGTGTTTATTGTTCCAGATTAACTTCTTAAGTGTTTGATCCACTTATTTGAAGAATGTCATGGGTTTCTTTAGAGGGATCGCATTAAATCTGCATAATGCTTTGGGGAGTGTAGCCATTTTAATGATGTTAATCTTGCCAATACATGAGCAGGGTATGTGTTTCCATTTCTGTGTGTCCTCTCTTATTTCTTGGAGCAGGGCTTTGTAGTTTTATTTGTATAGGACCTTCACGTCTTTGGTCAAGTTGACTCCAAGATATTTGAGTTTGTGTGGTACTATTGTGAATGAATTGCCTCCTTGACTTCCTTCTCTTCCCTATCATTATTGGTTTATAAAAAGGCCATTGATTTCTGTGTGTTAATTTTGTAGCCTGCCACCTTGCTATTGGAGTCTATTGTTTCTAGAAGCTTTTGGTAGAGTCTTTAGGGTTTTCTAAGTAGAGTATCATGTCGTCTGCAAAGAGTGAGAGCTTGACTTCTTCCTTTTCTATCTGGATTCCCTTGATATCTTTTTCTTGCCTGATCGCTATAGCAAGAACTTCCAGTACTGTGTTGAAGAGGAGTGGTGAGAGCGGACAGCCTTGTCTTGTACCAGAATTAAGAGGGAAGGCTTTTATTTTTTCTTCATTGATGATAATATTTGCCACAGGCTTGTGGTAGATGGCCTTAACTATATTGAGAAAGGTTCCTTCCATTCCCATTTTGCTGAGAGTTTTGATTAAGAATGGTTCTTGAGGGGCCTGAAGATAGCCTTTCATGCAAAAGATCATCGGTTCGAATCGCGGTGCCCCATATGTTCCCCCGTACTGCCAGGAGCCATTTCTGAGTATGGAGCCAGGAGTAACACCGGAGCACTGTCAGGTGTGACTCAAAAAACAAACAAAAAAAAAGTGTGTTGGATCTTATCAAATGCTTTCTCTGCATCTATTGATATGATCATGTGAGTTTTATTTTTCTTCTTGTTGATGTTGTGTATGATGTTGATAGATTTACGGATGGTAAACCATCCTTGCATTCCCGGAATGAAATCTACTTGATTGTAGTGTATGATCTTCTTGATGATGCATTGGATCCTATTTGCCAGGATTTTGCTGAAGATCTTTGCATCAGCATTCATCAGGTATATTGGTCTGTAATTTTCTTTTTTGGCAGGATCCTGTCTGGTTTTAGTATCAAGGTGATGTTGGCTTCATAAAGCTGTTTGGGACTGTTCCTGTTTTTTCAATTTCATAGAAAAGCCTGGCCAGAATTGGTAGTAGCTCCTCATGAAAGATTTGAAAAAATGCATTAGGAAATCCATCTGGGCCTGGGCTTTTCTTTTTGGGCAGGTGTTTTATTACAGTTTCAATTTCCTCAGTGGTGATGGGGTTATTTATATATTCTACATCCTCCTTATTTAAATGTGGAAGATTATAAGTGTCCATGAATTTTTCCATTTTTTTCTAGGTTTTGATGTTTAGTAGCATAACGTTTCTCAAAGTAGTCTCTGATTTTCCTTTGAATCTCTGCAGTATCTGTTGTGTTCTCCCCCTTGTCATTTCTAATATGGATTATCAGATTTTTCTCTCTCTTTCTTTGTGAGTTTTGCCAATGGCCTATCAATCTTGTTTATTTTTTCAAAGAACCAACTTCTGCTTTCGTTGATCTTTCAGATTGTTTTTCGGTTTTCCACTTCATTGCGTTCTGCTTTCAACTTTGTTATTTCCTTCTGTCTCCCTATTTTTGGTTCCTTTTGTTGGTCATTTTCTAATTTTTTGAGCTGTGTCATTAAGTTATTCAGGCTTGCCCCTTCTTCCTTCCTGATGTGTGCTTGTAGAGCTATACATTTTTCTCTCAGGACCGCTTTTGCTGTGTCCCATAGATTCTGGGGGGTTGTGTCTTCATTATCATTTGTTTCCAGGAAAGTTTTTAATTCCTTTTTGATTTCATCTCGTACCCACTATTTGTTCAGTAGCAGGGTGTTTAATTTCCAATTGTTAGTTTTTCTTCTGTAGTTCACATCTTATTTCAGAGCCTTGTGGTCAACAAAGGTAGCCTGCAAGATTTCTATCCTCTTGATTTTATGGAGGTATGTTTTATGTGTCAGTATGTAGTCTATCCCGGAAAATGATCCATGTGCATTGGAAAACAATGTGTATCCAGGTTTTATTGTAATGGAGTGTCCTATAAATATATACTAGTCCTCTTTCTTCCATTACTCTTTTCAGGACTAGTATGTTTTTGTTGGGTTTCAGTCTGGTTGACCTATCAAGTGTTGATAGGACTGTGTTGAGATCTCCCATAATTATTGTGTTATCATTGATTTCTTATTTCAGATTTGTCAGTAACTGTATTAGATAATTTTCTGGTCTCTCATTGGGTGTATATGTGATTAATAGTCTGATTTCTTCCTGTTGCACATATCCCTTAATTAGAACATAGTGTCCATCTTTGTCCCTTACCACTTTTTTGAGTATAAAGTTGCTGTCATCAGATATTAATATGTCCACCCCAACTTTTTTAGGTTGTTGTTTACTTGGATGATTTTCCTCCATCCTATGATTTTGAGTCTGTTTGTTCTGACTGTTCAGATGTGCTTCTTGTAGGCAGCACAAAGTTGGATTCATCTTTTTGGCCCATTTTGCCACTCTGTGGCTTTTAATTGATTAATTTAGCCCATTAATATTGAGGGAGATGATTGTCATAGGATTTAATGTCAACTTTGTAGATAAGTTTCCTGTGTTTGTTGGTCTTTCTTGTCTTAGAGTAGACCTGTCAGTTTTTACTATAAGACTGGGTTATCATCTGTGAAGTTTTTAATCTGTTGTTTATCCATGAAGCTATGTATTCTTCCTTTAAACCTGAACGTGTGTAGGACTGGGTGCAGTATTCTCAGTGAGGCATTCATTTCATTAATCTCGTCACAATATCCCACCACTGTCTTCTTGCCTTGAGAGTTTCCTGTGACATGTCTGTTGTAAGTCTTAGGTGTGCTCCTTTGAATGTAATTTCCTTTTTTGATCTTGCTGCATTCAGTATCTGTGGGATTTGTCATTGTAATTATGATGTGTCTGGGTTGTTTTTCTTTGGGTCTCTTTTGGCTGCTACTCTTTGGGTATACAGGATTTGATTGCATGTAGTCTTTAACTCTGGTAGTATCTCTTTGATGATATCTTTGACAGTTGATTCTTTCTGGAGATCTTATACTTCGGTCTCTGGGACTCCAATAATTCTTAAGTTGTTTCTGTTGAGTTTATCAAAGACTTCTATTTTCATCTGTTCACATTCCTTGAGTACTTTTTCCATTGCCTGATCGTTTGTCCTAAGGTTCTTTTCCCATTTGTTCTGCTGTGTTGAGTTTTCTGCATTTCATCTTCCAGTAATCTGATTCTCTCCTCAGTTGCTGTTACCCTGCTGTTACCCTCCACCGAGGTTTTCAGTTGATCTACCGTGTTTTCAGATCTGCTATTTCAGTTTGGAGTTTTCTGATTTCTTTCTTTTTGTTCTGTTCAGATCGATCTTTGCTTCCTTGGAGTTTTAGAAACATCTTCCATATTTCTATTTTAATTTCCTTATACGAGGGGGCTGGGCTAACCTAGGACGGACCACGGTTCGATCACCAGGTTCCCCATATGGTCCCCCATGCCTGCCAGGAGTGACTTCTGAGCGAATAGCCAGGAGTAACCCCTGAGCGTTACCGGGTGTGACCCAAAAAAAACAAAACAAAAAAAATTTCCTTATACGAGAGGTAATTCAGATGGTTGGAATTTTTAAGGTCATCCAAGCTAGCATCTTCATTTTCAGTGCATGGTGTTTGCCTACGAGTTTTCCACATTGTCACGCTAGTAGTGTGGTTTTTCTTGCGTGTTGTGATGGGGTTTATTGGTTAGAAAGAGTGTGCAGCCACTCAGCATGGTAGATTCCATGTAATAAAAAAAAACTAGCTAGCAAAAAAAAATTTTTTTGTTCTGTTTGTTGGGTGTACAGTTCTTGGCAAATTCGTTATTCCTTTTGCTATCCTTCAGTTGATTATTCCTTTCTTGACTATTTATTACACTATTATTTAATTATTTTAGTTTTGGAGGGGCCACATCTGGTAGTACTCAGGGCTTACTTCTGGCTCTGTGCTCAGGGATCACTCGGTGAGTTTAGGGAATTATATGTAGTGATGGGACATGAACCCAGATTGGATGCATTCAAGGCAAGCACCCCACCTACTGTACTTCTGCTCCTGTCCCATTATCCTTCCTTTAGAACAACAGTTCACATTTAACATAGGAAAAGCAGGATTTGGTGGAGATCTTTTGGTGTGTGGAGAGCTCCTTTCTTCCCTTGCACTTTTCTCCCATGTACTCATTCATCACAGCTTTCCCCAATAAAGAGAACCTCTAGGCAACCTGAGAACTTTAGTGAATATGCTACCTAATCTCAAACACAAATTGGATTAAATCAGTTTTTTTCCAATTTTGGAACTTCCTGTCTTGATTGATGAATTTCACGTGAGAGAACTAAGATTTGATTTCCCCATTGACAAAAAAAAATATCTCCAAGATAGAACTTTTCCTTTGTCAACCAGGGGGCTAAGAAAGTAAATGCAAGAATGACAGATATACATAATAATCAAAAGTATGTTCCCATTTATTAGCCCAGTGGATGACAGCAAGTTGGCAATAACACAGACATGAATGATGAAAATCTGTTTTAATGACATCCAATTGCATTGACTTCTCTCTACTTCACAGCCACCCCCATACCTCTAGGCTAACACTCAAAAGAACAAATTAAAATAGACACACACTACAGGATTTTAGTAGACTATGCTCCTTTATCCCTAAACAGTCTTTTCTCAGCTATATGCTCACTTGATCTTTTTGCTTTTGTCATTAGCTTTGCCCCTTAAGAAAATGGAATTTATAGGCCTTTTATACCCCTTTAAAGTCCTATGGTTCTGGTACTATAAATAACTGGCTCTTATTTCCTATCAACATAATTCTACAAATGATTGATTTTAAATGGTTGCCTGCATGGAGTGTCAGAGTGATTTTTCAAAGATAATGACAATGGGCTGCCTGACTGGTCCAGGTGAGGCGGGCAGAGAAGGTTCATATCCATCATCTCAGCACTGCTGCTATTCCCGCCTCATGCCACTGACCTAAAACAGCAGATCCCAAATGACCCACCCTGTTGCTGAAGTGATTCAAACAAAAAAGCTGATTAAGAGATACCTCTCCACAACTCCCAACACACACACACACACACACACACACACACACACACACACACACACACACACACCTGCAACTGGAGCTACTATGTATGAATCAGAGCTGGGACAAAGAAGGAAGTAACAATGTTTCTGTTATTGCTGAAAAGTGCAAGAGTGACACTTGGTGGCCAGTATTAGGCATCACAAACGACTGAGCTGAGGGAAAGGTCCTTCATCAATCTACTCTAGGGGTTTTGAAGTCAGGGAAATTGGAAACAGCTCCTAGACATGCCAATCCGGGCATTCTATTTGTATTGTAGTATTAATTTTTCTCTCTTTCATAGATAGATCACTACAGTTCCTTGTAGTAAACAGAAATTATTTTGTTCAAAAGACATTTCAGGAAAGAACAGAGTCATTAGAGATGTCCAGCCTGATGGCAGGTCCCAGATTCTGATACATAAGCTCCAACCCAGTATAATAGAACAAAATGCCTAAGGAAGAAGGGTTGAAAGAGAATTAGTTGATGTCCCTCCATCTGACTGTAATACAAAGTTCCAGCTGAGAATCTCAGGGCTACATGGGATAATATAAGCTCTCAGCAAATGATTCCAGCCTTTTGTTTATTTTGTTTACATATCAATAAACTGAAGATTTTCTATATTAAAATAGTATCTAAAGACTATCATAATAAATTTACTGTTTTTGACATTAAAAGGGGTCCTGATAAATAATACAGCCATTCTGGGTTTGATCCAAGCATACCATATGGTCCTCCAAGTTCACCAGGAATTATTCCTGAGCTCAGAGCCAGGAGTAAACCCTGAGCATCACTGAGTGTGACTTAAAACAAAGAAAATATTCAAAATAAAAAGTTAGGCCGGAGAAACAGTACAGCCGGCAAGATGCTTGCATGAGGCTAACCTGGACTTGATTTCCCACAACCACATAGTCCCCTGAGCCTCAGCAAGAGTAATTCCTTAAAGGAAAGGTCCAGCCCTGAGTACTGCTGGGTGTGACCCCAAAACCAAAATATTAAATAAGTAAATTTTTAAAGAACTCATAATAATTTAGCATAAATAGCATAAACATAAAGATGGTATAAACATATGTGATAGAAAAATAATAATAAATGGAAAGATAAAAATGGAAAAGATAACCACTGTTTCTCAAGTTATTCAGCAAGGAAAGACTTTGTTTCACAATTTTGCAAATTAACACTATATCAGATTTAACAAGAGGTCCCTACCCTCACATTAGCTTCTGCCTCACTCTTGTGTAAGAAAGTACTTTGAAGCAGGTAAGGAAAACCTGACCTTCACCTTTCACACCCACAAATCTATAGTGAGTAAAGGGTGCTATATTCTACTCATTCCCTCTTGAAATTTGTGCCCTACATTGATACAACATAAAGTCAACAAGAGGTAGTTTCTCAAAAGATGGTTGCAAAGTGTAGTCTTAAACCCATATCATAAACTTTACAACTTTGCTTCTTTTAAATTAATTGACAAATTCTGTAATTTTTCTACTTAGTTTATTTGTAAATAAACACCATTGCAGAAATCTTTCCATCAAAGTTCAGTATTGATTTTTAATGGAATTAATAGGATCAAGGATATGACTCAGTAGTAGTAGAGTATTTACCTGGTATGTATGAATCGCTGAGTTGAATTTCTGATACTGCCAAACAATATTAATGATGATGATATTGTATTACATTATAACACCATACAGTCATGCATTGTTACAAATAAATACCAGTTACACTACATTAATTTTACCACTAAAAGACCAAATAAATATTTTACCATACAATTCGCCTATTATATTGTTTTATTCAATCTATTCCCCTTCTTTTTTGGCCATTATTTTGATATCATTGTTATAAGAGGTTTTTTTTGTTTCTTCACTTGTTTGATTTAATTCTTTCATTTGCTTTCTCTGTGGAGTACATAGGACCAAGATCAGCTGGTGTCTATATTTTCCTTCTGTGTCACTTCACTCCATATAATACCCTTTAGTCTATCCAATGTGTTGCAAATGACAAGTTTTTGTCTTATTGATAAGCATTCTACTGCATCTTATTTTTTTGTCTACTTATTTCTGTTTTTGGGGGGCCACACCCAGTGGTGGTCAGGAGTTACTCCTGACTCTGAACTCAGGAATTATTCTTGAGACTTTTCATTTGGATTTGGGAAAAGTTGGTGTGGTTCTGGGTTAATGCTCTATGCAAAGAAAAGCACTTCTTTTTGGAATCAGTATCCAATAACTATTTCCCTGATTACCTGAGGAGTTGAATGTTTTAAGGGATATATGCTTGGGAACAGGGGTGAAGGAAGGACAACACTGATGGTAGAAAAGCCCTCATTTATTGTCACTTTGTAAAAAATTAATTTTAAAATATAAAAAAATGAATGTTTTAAATCCTGAAGCATGATGAATCTATCTACTAAGAAGAAACATGCTCCCATTCCTGCCCTCAAAGGAATATGAAAGAGGGAAGAGGGCATTATTGCAGGTCTACCTATGAGAAATGGAGAAGATCTGAGGATAGGCTGTCTCTTCCTTCCCTGACTAGTTAATTGAGTAGTCCAGAAGAGGCATGAACCACAGATGGTGTCTAAGTAGGTTTAACATAAATATCTCCATTTTTTAAAGATAGTATTTGTAATACTTATTGTAATAAGATAGTAATTTGTAATAACCATTATTCAAGCATCTGGTTGCTTCGAGTTATAGGTCTTTTGGACGTGTCAAGGAGGAATCGAGGGGATTCCAAAGGCACTAAGGGAGTTGAGTGTGATGTTAGAATCTAGTACTCATGGAAAAATGGGATGGTGACAAGTTATGAGATGGGTTACGCTCCCAAGCTAGCCCCACAGTAGTCAAGAACTGTTTATTTTTAGATATACATTGTTGCATCCTTATACTGGCACAAAGTCAGAAGTTTTTCAACTATTTTTATTTTGAAAATGCCTCATTCAACTCTGTGTGTTACAGGCCAAGTGCTCTGTCCTGAGCCTGGGAATTCTGTATGTCTGACTTTCTGAAATTGAAAAGTGTTAGAGACATTTTTAAGTGTATGGCTTAGCATTTTCCTTTAAGTAATAGAAGAGCTTTTGACTTTCCTTTGCAGAATAATGAATTGTTTTACAACTTGAACAGAGCTAGAGAAAATAACCTTCAACTGAACTTAGAATGGAGTTTCCTAGAAACTGGAAAAGTCTAGTCTCAAAACACAGAATAATATAGAAACTCCTTGAGTTAAAAGAGAAAATAGAAATCCAGCCTCTGAGCACCAAAAATGACTACTAATCATTGAGTACTGTTACTTATTTGTAGTGTGCCAGATCTCAAGGATAATTCCAGGCAAGTAGATGAAGAGAAAAACTGTACCCCAATCCCTCTCTCTGTCCTTCCCAGGTTGGTAGAAATAAACATTTAACAAATTTGTAGGGGAATATATCCAATTTAGTCATAAAATAAGATTCATAAATGTATTGATCTGGGCTTTATTGAAGGACTCAGGAATTGGGCAACATCCTGTCTAATGAATAGAAAAGTTACTTAAGCCTGACTATCTAGTTATTGAATGTGACTGTGAAATTTGGTGATTTTGGTGGCCTTTCATATGAAAATTGAGATAGAGCTACCAGAGCCCTACATGAAAAGTGAGATATAGATGCTAGAGCCCTAAATGAAAGGTAATATATAAGAAATACACACACATACACACTGAGAAATAGTACAGCATTTAGGCCACAAAACTAATGCATAGCTGACCAAGTTTCATTTACAACATATGGCCCCAGAGTATTTTGGGGTACTGTCCTGGATGATCCTGAGAATGCAGGGAAGAGGTGGTCCAGCAATTTCATTGTGCAACAAGGTCTATAGCACCACATCCTCAGGTCCTTCCATTGACCCACTGGTCTGGTTGGTCAAAAATCACTACTGGAGTCCCTAAATCTCCTGATCACAGTTTGGGAGACCTCCTCTGATCACCACTAACCTCAAAACACTGTCACACAAGTAATTGAGTGTCTGTGTATTTTTAATTGAGAGTTTCTTTGCTTTATATTATCACTATGATCAAGACGGGATACAAATGAAAATGATATGATGGCAGCTATAGGTCTTATAAAGATTTTGCCCATCCAAGTGTTATGTTTGTCCATGTGAGTAATGTGGCATCAGCTGTGTTTGATTTAGGTATCTCCCTTTTACTTGTATTCTAAATCCTGAATAATATGCATGACAGGTTTGACAATAGCTGTAGAAATTTTATTCTCTATTTCTAGAAAGCCATTTATTTTGTCTGGCCCTTACAGGAGCATTTTCAATGACAATGAAGACATTAAAGACACTAAGCACAATATATCACAGCTTAACAAGATTGTCCCCAAGAATTAATCCACAGCAGTTTTCCCTCAGTCAGGCAGTTAATGACAGGGAAAATCCTCAAGTTAATTTGTCAGTTGAAAACTTGGTGGTAGGTGCTTCATAGAGTCCTCTCTGCTTCTTCTACTCAACAAAGGATTGCCTGAAACACCTCAAAATGACTGTGACACAGAGATCCTCTATTTCCTTCTTCAATGGCTGCCCCCTATTCATGCCATCCATGTTCAAGGGACCAACTTATCTACAACAGGCAGAAAAGATGAACCACTGTCCCATCCCAGTCTGGTTTGTGTCCTAGGAGACACCAACGCAATTGGGAAAATGGGTTTGCTATCCCCTACCCTAACCCCTACTCCTGGGACATGTACAAAGTATCAGATCACAAGCAGAGCTTACTCAGCTATTTCTAAATTCAAAATGCCATAGACTCAAAAGTCTAATTTAATATTTAAGTAGTGAGCATGCATGCCTTTGGCTATTCCCAGAAAATAATGAGATCTTCCTAAAATCTCTGGAGGTTGACATATAAAGGATGGACATATCCCTCTCTCACAAATATTTAAATTGGGCTTTTTTTTTCGCCCTTAAGAGCCACATAGACTTTTCTAAAATGTGTTACCTTGGTGCATGAAGCAAATGTTCATGGAAGCTCTGAAGGTTTAAAGAGAAACTACCATCAGAACTTTAAAGAAAGGAGATGGTCCAGACTCAGGATCAACACTATGCAACCATTCAAAACATCAGGTTTGAGCCTATCTAGTGCATGACATCATCTTTGCTGCTGCCTATGAGATCTCCTCTTTGCTCTTGGACCATCTCCCATCCCTACGACATTTTACAGCTTAATAGATAAACCCTACATCTGTCCCACTGTTCCTCAAATGTGCAACAAGTAAATATTCCATTAAGTAGGTAACTAAATTTGCTTAATTTACATGTATGTGAGACAATAAATAGAATGAAGGAAGGCAAGAAAAGCAATTGAAGGACAGATAAGTTCGTAATCACAACTTCAAGGAAAGAAAATGGTCATGAGAATGAGAAAAGACTGAAATTAATTTACTGGGACTCTGAATTCTGAATACATGTATACTTACTTTTTCCAAAGCTATTTGCTTGATATATCCATTGGGGTGGTGAAGGAGTTCTCTGAGAAATAAGGTCACATAGAAACACCCTCCTCTAGCCTTTGAAAGGGAGATTTGGCAGGGATTTAGAGAGCTTTTCATGTTAAAAGGGGAAAAACCCAAAGATCAGAGTGATAAGAAGCTTTTCCAAGGTGACCAGCTTAGTACAAACAGATCTTTGGCTTCTTCTGCAATGACATTATCCCTGCTGCGCTGTGCCAAGGGACAACAGAGCATCTTGCTCTCAAGTCTCAAAGTCAGTTATTCTGGTTACAAGGTTACACCAAAGATTCCCCAAAGAGAAATCCCAGGGGGAAAATTGGGGAATTTTCTTTGTATGAGGGACTGCATTTCCTTCTTCTTTGTAGAGGTGGTTAAGAAGGTCCATCCCACCTCTCTGAGGGGTTCCAGAATTCTCTTGTCTTCCCCACCTGACTTTTTCCTTTTAGGCATTTTCTATGTTCCCTAAGCCTCCTCACAGCCACTTTTGCTTAAGCCCAAACTGCCCTGTTCATACTCTGTTCAGCCAAAGTACCAGTGCATATTTTGGTTCACATATCTAAAAACCATGTCCCATGTAGAAGGGTTGGGTAGCTCTGTCCTTTCCCTCTTGTGCTCCAACAGGCTGAGCACTAGAAATGTACCTATGCATACATGTGAGCACATGTGTTCTATGTTTTAATAATGTGTGAAGGTGTGTGGGTGTGTCTAAATGCACATGAAACATTTCTGAAAGCAAACACTATCAGTTGAGAATTTCTCTATATGTGTTTTATTTCATAGAGTGCTCCTAGCAAAACCACAGACAAAAGTAAAACAGTTATTTGTTGTAATTCTTCCTTTCCTTTTCCATGTAAACAATTACTAAAAGTGAAGGTTATTTCAGAGCCACAGTGATAGCACAGGAGGTAGGGTGTTTGCCTTGCACACAGCCAACCTGGGTTTGATCCTCAGCATCCCATATGGTCCCCTGAGCCTGTGAGAAGTGATTTCTGAGTGTAGAATGTTGAGTGTGTTGAGTGTTGAGTGTGACTGAACAAGCAATAATTAATTAATTAATTAAAAGTGATGGTCATTTCAGACTTAAAATGTATTACTTTTAGGTTTGAATCCACATGATAAGATTGGAAGAAGTTATAGAGGGGAAGCAAGGCAAAATACAGGATTGTGGATTCTTCATTGTTTTAATTAAGGAAATTCTCCCATTTTGGAAGTTTCTTTTTTTAAAGAGTGCTATGGTATTTACAGTTCCTGTTTTTTGAATACTCATTGATTTTATTTTAGTTTTCATCTCATTGCTAGAAATAATAATGGAAAATTCAAATGTTTTAATGTGTTGAATTGCTTCTAACATTTTTTTCTCCATGAGGAATGCTTTAACAAATTTATCTTTTATGTCAGTGCTCTGATTTGATCAAATGTGGAAATTCTGGTATTTCTTGGGGGAAATATCTCCCATGAGCCAAAAGAACCTCAGCTTTTATAGGAAGTAAAGACCAAGTCTTATTTCAGAAACTGCCACTCATTATGATCAGATTTCTAATTCTGTCTATCTGAACACAAAAAAATGAATCCTGTCATATGAATAGGTTGGAAGAAGTTACAAAAACAATCTCTTGAGGAGCTATAACTTATTAAAGTGTTAATCACTTTGATTTTTTGAACTTACTTTTAGTAGGTTCAAAGCCAAGTTTTTCTCTTTGTTAAAACCAACAAAGCTAACCAAAATCCCAGCATTGAGGTACATTTTAAGAATGGCTCCCCTTTTTCGACACATGTGAATTCTAGAGTAAACATTTAAAAATAATTTTAGGGCCTAAAAGTCTAGTATAGGTGTTAAGGTGATTGTTCTTCATGCAACTAAACCCTTTTTGAGTCCACACAATCCTCTGAGCATGGTCAGGAATGATCCCTGAGCATGGAGCAAGTAGTCCCTGAGCACTGCCAGCTATGGCTCCAAACAGACAAAAAGACCAGAGAAGCTAATGCTCATCAGACAAATCCTTCTCACCCTATCATATCAAGGATATAAGTAAGCTATATGGTGGTGCACAAAGAGAGGCTGGCTTTGTCACATGGTCTTGGTCATGGCTTTAGCTCTATGTCTTCTTTATACTGCAATCTTCAGAAGAAAGTCACTATGTGTGGCCCACACTCAAGGAATGGGGGCTTTGCTTCATCCACTGAACAAGGGATATCTTTACATCAGGTTTAAAATTTTAGATAGACCATAATATTTACTCAATAATTTAATAATAGCATACAGTATCAGTAAGGACTTAGATAGTTAATTTATTTTTTTAATTGTAATCCAACATTTAACTGTTACAATTTTTTGGTCATTGCAACTTTGGCCATTGAGAGCTACTTAAACTGGCTCCTATATCCCTTTAGTAATCCCCATGGATTTATAATATATAAGTGATATTATAGTAGGTCGATATATACATAAATCAGTATAAAAGAAAAAGCTCAGGGCCGGAGTGGTGGCTCAAGCAGTAAGGCGTCTGCCTCGCCTGCACTAGTCTAGGATGGACTGTGGTTCGATCCCCCAGTGTCCCATATAGTCCACAAAGTCAGGAGTGACTTCTGAGCGCA
>PVKC010034600.1:0-13678 GCA_004027635.1 Crocidura indochinensis
TAAACTATGAACCTATATCTAGACAATAATCATGATTTTAGTATAAGTATGCTTGCATCCCCCCCAAAATAAAAATCTAACAAACACTGCTATATAAGGATGGACACTAGAAGAGAATAAGGAAAGTGTGAGGGAGTGGAGAAATTACGAGTAAAGCTGTTATGAACAGCTTCTCATTGCATTGCTCTGAGACATTACCGGCTTATTACAATGTTTATTCAACTGCATCTCTTCCCCTCAACTATAAGCTTTGTGCTGATGGGACAGCGCCTCAGGTGCTCAGCACTCTGGCATCAGATCCTAAGGAATATTCATGGAAGACTGAACAAAACACACTACAAAGCTAAGATAAATATTCCTGTGCTGGGGAGAGTGAATTGGGAAAACCAAGCAAATAACATGACTCCATGCACCTATTTCTAAGCTCCTGATTATGAAAACTCAGATCAGTTCACTGAAGAATTCCTAGGAAGTCTTCCCTTTTGGAGATCTTCACCCCTAAAGGGTGAAAGGTAGAGACCCAGGGAAGGGGGCATAGCAACAGGATTTTCAGACCCCAAGAATTTTCAGAGAATGAATAATCAGAAGGGACAAAAGCTTCATGCCCCTTCCATAGCCCCAATTTCACTGTTCTTGGACTTCTAGAACCTTCCATATAATTATAAATATGATTATGAAAGTGGGACAAGAAAGATGGATGATGTGAAAAAAATTAAGAAGCTGGAGCAATAGCACAGCAGGTAAGGCATTTGCCTTGTACACAGCTGACCCAAGTTTAATCCCTGGCATCCCATATGGTCCCCCAAGCCTGCCAGGAGTGATTTCTGAGTGCAAAGCCAGGATAACCCCTGAGCAACACCAGGTGTGGGCCAAAAACAAAGAAAGAAAAGATAATTAAAAACAAAAAAAGATCAGAAGAGAATAGAATTTTGGCAGGAGCTTAATTCTGACACCATACTGAGCTCTGACTGAGAAAAAAAAATATGTCCAGGTATAAAAAAAAAAAAAGGAAATGCGCTCTGGAGTGAAAAATCCCTTTCCTTACTATTTAAAATCCATCTGAAATATACCAGAAACTGTAAGTCAGAAAAGTATTAAAAGCATTAACAAAAACACACACAGGGAGCAGAGACCATCTTTAAGTTATTTTTCAACCCACCTACACAGCACCTGTCATAAGCCACAGAGGCTCTTTCAAGCTTAAGCCATTTTTTTAAATCCCTCTGGTGATTTTAGGTAAAGGCATCATAACTGAGCAATGCAACTGGGAAGGGAACTGAAATGCAGAGAATAAAAGACCTCTAAGGAAAGAGAATTCAGAGAAAGAAGAGTCTAGAATTTAGATGCCTTAATAAACCAAGTCAGACTCTCTGAGCTTTGGTTTCATGGTAGCACTGGGGCCAGAGTGGTGGCACAGAGGTAGGGTGTTTGCCTTGCAAGTGCTGACCTAAGCTGGACCACGGTTCGATTTCCTGGTGTCTTATATGCACCCCCCCAAGTCAGGGGCGATTTCTGAGCACATAGCCAGGAGTAACCCCTGAATGTCATAAAGTGTGCCCCCCAGAAAAGGATAGGGGCCAGAGAGATAACATGGAGGTAGGGCATTTTTCTTGCATGCAGAAGGATGGTAGTTTGAATCCTGGTATCCCATATTGTCCCCCAAGCCTGCCAGGAGTGATTTCTGAGCAAAGAGCTAGGCGTGACCCCTCAGCACTGCCAGGTGTGACCCAAAAACCAAAAAAAAAAAAAAAAATAGCACCAACTCACTTCACAAGGTTAAAGTAGCTATTGAATTAAAAAAAAGAAATACCTGGCCTAATGATAGTATTCCCAAACACAATCATTTCTTTCCAGGGTCAAAGTTGAGGAGTAGATTTTCAACTAAAGGTGCTGACTGCTTAAGCCATTTGAGGATTAGAGGAAAATCAACTGTGTTCCACTCCACCAAGGCAGCCCTAAAAATTTTTTGTTCCCTTAAAAAATAAACTTTGGAGGCCTGGAGAGATAGGATAGCAGATAAGGCTCTGCTTGCACATGGCCAACCTGAGTTTGATCCCTGTTATCCCATATGCTTCCCCAAACCCTCAAGGAGTAATCCCTGAATGCAGATCCAAGAACAATGCCTGAGCGTCTCTGGATGTGCCCCCCCCTAAAAGATGGAATTTTAAATAAATAAAATTTTCATGTTATCAGTCATTATAATAAATAATTCTCTAAGTTTCACCCTAAAATTTCACTACTCATTACTTAGAGAAGAGTTTCCACTTTCCAGCTCTTTCTATGAAATTGCAAAACCATGGAAAAGGATCAACAGAAACCATTAACAACTTCTCGAAAACTCTTGGCAACTGAAAATACAAGATAGGAAATAGCATGCCAACAAAGAAGTTGGTCTAAGAATCCCAGGAACCTCCCTATTCCAATATTCTGAATTTTTTTTTTTGGCATTGCTCAGGGATTACTCCTAGCTCTGCATTCAGGAATTACTCCTGGCGGTGCTCAGGGGACCTTAGGGAATGCCTAGGATCCAATACAGGCCTGCCGAGTCCAAGGCAAATGCCCTTCTCACTGTACTACTGTTCCAGCCCTACTCCAAAATTTTTTGTTTGTTTTTTTTTTGTTTTGGGGTCACACCTGGCAGCGCTCAGAGGTTACTACTGGCTCTACGCTCAGAAATCGCTCCAGGCAGGTTCGGGGGACCATATGGGATGCCGGGATTCAAACCACCGTCCTTTTGCATGCAAGGCAAATGCCCTACTTCCATGCTATCTCTCTGGCCCCACTCCAAGATTTTTATCTCATTTTCTTCAGCTCCCAAAACAGCCCTCAAGTCCCCAGATTTTACCACCTCAAAATTTCCATTCTCACGGAGTATTTCTTAAACTGAAAAAAATAAGACCTTGTATTTCAGTGTTGCTTCCAAAAATATGTGCATCTCTGAACTGCATCCATCCCATAGGGTTCATGTCCAGACAGATAACAAGAAGTACCAGCACAAAAGTGGGTACCACGGAACATCTGTACTCCACAGCTGCCATAAATGATAGTCACACCAAATACCCAGGAAATCCTGTTTCTTTCCTAATTCCTTTATATTAGAAAAAGAAAAATGCCTATGACAATGCTGAGGAAGAAAGAATGGGGAATACTCTCTTGCCCCCTCCTGTTAACGACAGTTTCTGGCCGCTAGCTCTGTGTAGGGCACAGTATTTAAGAATCTGACCCTGCAACAGTCTGAGGAAGAAATCCAGGGAGAGTGTTAGTAACTGACTGAAGATTGAATAAACTGAGAGTCAGAGAAGACGAAGAAGAAACTCAGATCTTCTCACTCCAATTTCCCTAGACCTTAGCTTGCTTGAGCTTGCATTTTCCGTATTTAAAATCCCTGGATCTTAAATCTGGAGACAACGCAAGTGCCCAAGAAGAGATGAGCGGAAAAAGAAGCTGTGCTATATCTATATAATTGAATACTATGCAGCTGTTAGGAAAATTAAAGTCATGAAATTTGCTTATACATGCACAGATATGGAGAGCATCATGCTGAGTGAAGTAAAATCAGAGGGAGAGGGATAGACATAGAATGATCACAGTCATCTGTGGAATATATATATATAAAGTTTTATATATATATATAAGATAGTATGGTAAAAATACCCAAAGACAATAGAGACAAGGGTCAGGAGGTCTAGTCCAAGATGGGAAACCTGCTACAAAGAGTGGGGAAGTGCTGGTAAAGCAGAGAACAGAACACAATGACAATAATAGGAGAAAATGATCACTCTGGACAAGAACTGATACTGAAAGGAGGTTAAAGTAATATGCATGATGCCCTTTCTGTAATAATATTGCAAACTACAGTAACCTAAAAAGAAAAAGGGATGAGAGAGAGGAAGAGAAAGAGAGAATAAATGTCTGCCATAAAGGCAGATAGGGGAAGGCAGGAGGGAAACTGGGGACACCATGATGGGAAATGTGCAGTGGTGAAGGAATGAGTATTGACTGAAACTCAATCATGAACACCTATGGAACTGTGAATCTCATAGTGATTCCATTTAAAAATTTATTAAATTTATTAATTGGGAAAGTAAAGTAATATAATGCCTTGCTCCAAACACTGACAAGGTTTTAGTTAGCTAATAAAAGAGGCTTATCAAAATAGAAGCTTTTTCCTGAGCATATGGGTAAGAAGAGCACTGTAGGTAGAAAGGCAACAATGAATTAAGGAAGGTCTAGCATTGCATCTGGCTGATTTTCCTCTAATAAACCTTATTCTACATTGCAACCCTGTTATTGTGCAACAGGTAACTAAGAGTAAACATTGTGAGAAACAATAAAGTCAGCTGGGAAGTTCCCTGTGAGCAGTCTCTTACTTGGTTCTCATAAATAAATCACCTGTGGTCAAACAAAAAAATAATCCCTGGATCTTAATTCCTTCATCTGTATAATCAGAGTAAAATAACAACTACACTACAAATGATAGTGTGGAAAATCAAATGAAACCAATAAATGATCCTTCACAGAGTAAACAGTCTCTGAATGAAGCCTTCCCCAAAACACCTGCCCGGAAGGCTGTGAAGAAACGAGTGCAGGTGGGAGTGGGAAGGGGAGAAGGGAGATTTGGGACATTGGTGATAGGAATGTTGCACTGGTGAAGGGAGGGTGTTCTTTACATGACTGAAACCCAACCACAATCGTATTTGTAATCAAGGTGTTTAAATAAAGATATTCATTAAAAAAAAAAAAAGAAACAGCAGTTCAACTGCTCCCTAAATTTCGCTCCAAGCAAAATAAAGGACTAGTTGTGGAGGGCCCCTCTTTCAAACGTATGTTGAGTGTCATGGAAATCTGCCTACGTGTGATTTTTGCAGATTGAAATATCCTATAAATGCGGATGGTAAACTATTGTTGTCTGAAAGCTGCTATGAAAATCTGCTTGTCACGTTGGAATCATTTTTGAGATTCTCACATTCCAATACCATGTTAGATCATCCTAGAGATGAGTTCAATGGATGGATGCCTTTGAGATATATATTTCCCACCTATTTATAGATGAAGAACAAGAAAGCCCCTGAGGTCAGACCTGTGTCTGTCTGGGTTACTGAGGAGACCCTGCAGTGTTCAGTGGCCAAAAAGGAACTGGAACAGACAGGATCAGCTGGGTGAGATCTTAAAGTTACAATGAGTTTCAGTTCTGTACTTGTAAAAGGAGGTCAGTGATCATAAGCTATCCTATCATCTACTGAATGAGCTTAAACTCTCACTAACAATGGAGTTGGCCTATCGCCAGAGCACCTCAAGTGGCACCAATTACTAGTTTCTCGTCCCTCTTCTCATGAACTGAAATCTTTGTGCTTACTAGACTAAATCTCCTCTTTTTGCATCAACTCATCGTCAAGTTAAGTTTTTGTTCTTTTCACCTGACATGCTACCTCTCCTTCCCCTCCTATATCAATCTCACTTGGCCCTTCTGAGAAACACCCAGGCAGAGTTCTTCCTTCTCTAAAAAGCTCTTGAGATTAGTCAATAATCCTGCCTTTAGAAATCATTTGATCACTAAGGATATCTGAAAGGAGATGGTTTATAGTCCAAATCACTGGGCTTAGTACAGACATGAGGCTGAAAGTATTAAGTTGTCCATGTCCTTAGCTGACAGACCTAACACTTGATCCAATACCTACAATGCTCTTTCTATAATGCTATTCTAATTTGCTTCTTGAATCTGTACAAGTTCTTAAAACTGAAAGTTCTCTTGGGGCTGGAGCTGTGGCATAGCAGTAAGGCATTTGCTTTGCATGCAGCTGACCTAGAAAGGACCATGTTTTGATTCCCCATCCCCCAGCATCCCTTCTGGTCCCCCAAGCCAGGAGTGATTTCTGAGCACATAGCCAGGAGTAACCCCTGAATGTCACCTGGTGTGGCCCCAAAATCAAAAACAACCACAATGACAACAGCAACAAAAACTGAAAGTTCTCTGTAATTATCTCTATAATGATCTGATTCCAAGTATTTTACTGAACTTGTAACCTTCAAACTATAATGCTGAAGTCATTGGTTGGTGATTAGGAGCTCAATCTTTTTGGAGGGCTCGTTTAGACAGATTTAACATGTCAGTGAGCACAGGACTTCATATGACTTTAAGTCATGGGAATTTTACATTTTTATCAACTGCTTATAAAAAATGGACAGGAACCAAGAAGAAAATGCACCTCTATGCAACCAGAGAGTTGTGTCACTAGGTTCAACATAGAACTCTCTTCTCATGCTTGCTTCAGCAGCACATATACTAAAATTGTAATGATACAGAGACTATTAGCATGGTTCCTGCACAAGAACTCTCTTCTTATAACTGGAAGCTAGAAGCTTAAATATACAGTGTTTGCCCAACACTTGTCATAGTGACTTGTCTTGGGCTTCAGAACATTGACCATTCACTCCTGACCTTGGATCCCATCTATGGAAACAACCATGGGTTTCTATACCAATACTAGGAATCAAACTTCTACCAGGGAAGACCCTACCACAGCCCTGGCATCAACTTACTCCAGAGTGGGTTCTTATGATACCCTGGTGACTTAGTAACAGCAGCAACCTGCATTCAGGGCAGGGTTCTCTGCATTGCCACCTAATGGTGAGGTGAAACCAGAAGACACTCCTCGTCACCCTGACATTGTCATAGGATCTGTACAGAAACCAGGATCTCTAACTACAGAAAACTGACAGCAACAACCATGATTGTGAAGAGCTTTTACTGGGACCACACAGAAAGACTTTGGGGTTGGACAATTTAGTAGGCCTGGAATGTGAAGTTGGTTTTATGCCAGGATACTTCATGGGTAAGGTCTCCCTATTTTTAGGCCAAAAGTTTTTCCTTTCTATTTCCCCCATATTTTTCTGTGCCTATACAAACAACATCAACTGCCACACACACTCACACACATACACACACACACACACACACCTTTTACATTGTATTTTTTATCTCTTATCTTTTAAAAAAAAAGTAGCTTGCTAAAACTTCTGCTATTGTATTAATGACCTTATTGGAGATACAATAATTTTCACAAATATACTTGCTAATGAGCTTTTTCTTTTTCTTCTCTTTCATTTTATTTTTTAGATTTTCTTTCTATTTTCTTTCTTTTAAAAAGAAATCTTAAAACAAATGTATTCTGATCAGTTATTTCAACTATGTGATGCATTTACTTTAAGTAAAAAAATGTTTAAGTGGGACCCGGGAGATAGCATGGAGGTAAGGCGTTTGCCTTTCATGCAAAAGGTCATCGGTTCGAATCCTGGTGCCCCATAGGGTCCCCCGTGCCTGCCAGGAGCAATTTCTGAGCATGGAGTCAGGAGTAACCCCTGAGCACTGCCGGGTGTGATCCAAAAACCAAAAAAAAAAATGTTTAAGTAAAAAAATAGTGTTTGGTTGTATTATTGTTAATGTTAATATTAGGGCCCTCCAAGTCACATTCATAATTGAGAAAGGGAACCTCAATTTCCTGCCACAAAACCCATGCCTCTTTTTTAGGATTTATTCAGGTTAAAGTTTTTGTACTCAGGGATTAGGACCCCTGAATGAGACACAAAGAGGTAAATGAACTGGAAAGGTATTCCAAAAGTGCTTGGGAGGAGTGACATGGAAACTCGGTCTTCAACAGAAAGAAAAGGAGCATACACTAAAATTTGAGAAAGGCTCCACTAACCCAAGATTTTCTGGCCTAAACTGAGAGAAGGGGATAATACAGAGCACCATTTCTGTTCTCCAGAAAGAGTGAGTAAGCTTGGCATGTGTGTATGCATCAGGGGACAGAGGAAAATAGGTATGTCATCAGCTTGTGTGAGGGAAGTTGCAAGACATTCGGATCAACTAACAATCATCACTGCTTTGATTGCTGCTTGCCATTATAAATGGCTTTTGCTATATTTTGCTTCTTATTGACCAATCACCTGGTAGGTGCAGCTGTTTGATTCTATTGACAGAGAGCCCAAGAGTAACTTGTGATCATCATTCATATTTTCTTAATTGTTTTTCATAAATAATTGGTGCAACAGAGAATTACTCAAAAGTCTTCTCCAGCTGACAAATTCTGGGTGTGCCTTTGGCCTGAAGGTGGAGTTACAGGAGGTCAAAGCAACCCTGCCTGTAAGGATGTGCAGTTTGGAGCAGTCACCACACAATGGTATTTACACCATGGTTATTAACAGCAATGGAATTAAAGGTCTTTAATACCAATTGAAGGAATTTAAGGAAGGATTCCATTTAGTGCTATATCTCTAAGAGTCGGCCACAGAAGAAAACCACTTGAAGATGATTCAGAATATTCTGGGCAAAGACAAGAGAGAAGGAAAAGGCTAACAGATGGTGTGACTCCTATAACAAAGACATCAGACCATGGAGTCCAGCTCCTTATATCTAAGTTCATCTGTCAGGGTTTCATAGAACTCAGGGGTCCAAAGAACCAGGCAAAGAGTCAGACCATGACAGGCTCATCATACATTTCCCTTCAACAATGTGGGTCACAGTGCCAACTCAGTTCTCTGAAATTAGATTTTGGGGTAACATGAGGGAATCTGTTTCACTACAGAAATGTTGCAGCTTGGGGAGCCTCCGATTGCAGTTTCACACTGAAGGGAAACTCTCCTGGAAAGGGCAAGGGGAAAAAAGAAAAGCAGGGTTTACTACAGAATACACATTCCTCAGCTGGGAAAGAAAGCTGTGGTCCCCAATTGTTTTTCATCTGCCTTTGGCCTGCATTAAGCTGGCATGGCACTAAGCCCAGTTCCCTGCGGCTCATTCAAAGCTAAACCCCTGAAGTTCTGTGATCTAGACTGCTTGAAAAATTAGTGATTATTCTCTCATACAGCAAGTGCAAGAGTTCTCAAGCTTGTATTTGCAATTAAATATGGATAGCATCCAATAGAATAATACATGTACTGGCCCTAGAATTACTCCTTTTTCTCTCCAGTATCCTCTTCTGGATCTTTTTCTTTCTGCATGCTCTTCTCCTACTGGATTTTCTTCTCCTCAGTTCAAGGTAGAAAAGTTTTCCTGATGTTAAAACTATACAAGATTCTGCGAGATGCTAATAATTCAACAATAGATAAAATACTAAGCCCATCTTTGTGTATATGGCGTAAGCAACATGCTCAGGATTGAGAGACAGACTGGAGTGATGCCCAGAACTCTCCAGGGGCAGAAAGTTTTCTGGAAAAGGAAATATTCATCTAAGGTCCAAACATTTAGTATGGACCTAGTGAAGAAAGTGACAGAACAAGAGAGGTCACTGAGGTGAGTATAGGAAGCAAAACTAAAATTTCCACCAATATTGATAGAAACTGAAGTTTAGAAATAGAAGTGGTTAAAATGAGGCTGGAGAAGCAAACAGGAGTGAAAGCAGATGAAGGACAAGAATTTTACCCACAAAATAACAAATAGAGGTCACTAAAAAAAAGCTTTAAGTACCAAAGTAAAGCATCCAAACTTGCATTTGATATCATTTATTCAAGCTATGAGAAAAAATTCAGGACACACAGATACTGTGGGTGAAACCTAATAAGATGTAGACTCTGGTGGCTTTAGGCATCCCTAGTAGAGGTAAAAATCATAAGGGAAAGCCAGGCATAGACTTTCAGACTGGAAAGAAGCAAGCCACACTGACCTTGCCTCTGCACATACTCAGTCCTGAAGGAGAAATCTCATTCCTGTCTCCATGCCTTAGTCTTCACTTAGCCTCTTCTACAGACAGGTCCTGTGTTCTGTGGAATAGTAAAATTATTCTTGCCAGAAAATCAAATCGCTGTAGCCAAAGGCAAGTGAGCCAATCTGTACCCTCCCAGATGGGTGCTTCCTTCAGAAAGTGCCTCGGCTTCTACCCACCAAAGACTTGGTTGTCCTCAGAGCTGTATCCTTCTCCTCTTCCACCTTTCACTCCTACCATCCCCTACTCAATAGATTTAGGGCCAAGGTTCATTATAGGAAGGGTGTGGGGAACCGTATGCCATGCTAGGAACTGAACCCAAGTCCACCTTATCCACTTTCCAGCTACCCCTGATCACAGGTCTTTTTTTTTTTTTGATTGATTCATTGATTGATTGGTTTCTGGGTCACACCTAGGAACATTCAGGTGTTACTCCTGGTTCTGCACTTAGAAATTGCCCTGGCAGGCTGGGGGACCATATGGGATGCCAGGAATCAAACTAGGTCCCTCCAGGGTTGGTCACATGCAAGGTAAACACCCTACCGCTGCACTATCACTCCAGCCCCTCTTTTGAAAATTCCTTTTTACTTTTTTCTTATTTTTTGCCTCATTAGGTATGTTTTCCTTGGGCTGGCTCCTTTTTATTTATTTTAAATCCTTTTTACAGGGAAGACACACCTGACAGTGCCCAGAACTTTCAGGCAGCGAGGGATGTGTCCTATTGAAACATTCAGCAACCACATCCTCTGAGAAGAGAAGAAATTTGAGTTTTGAGGGAAAAAAAAGTGGAACAGAGAACAAGGCACTTCTGAAACAACAGTATTATAAGAGCACAAGACTCATGAAAGTCGAGAACGTGTTCGTGCAGAAAAAGATATACAGCAGAGAGGATGTTTAGGACTAGAAGAGGAAGAAACTGGCAGCGTTTTGTGGAAAAAGTCTAAAAAGCAGCAATGTGTTGAAGAAGGAGGGAAAGAAGAAAGCAATCAAATCTGCAAATGCCTTTAGTTTCAAATTATTCTGGGAAATTGGACAGGAAGGAAGAATTCTAGCAACCTGTACTCTTAGAAAACTGTTCTATATATTTCTTCTGACATTTCCCCACCCTCCCTTAATTAATCACATGAACCTGAAGTAAAATTATTTTAGAATTCATTTGTTCAGTAAAAAAAGACTTATGTGGTTCCACCTTAATTGCAAAACACAGCTGAGTCAAGTGTCTCCTGTAAAAAAAAAAAAATAAATAAATGTCATTGTCTTTTTAAAATGAAGGAAAACTTTCTCTGATTTCCCTTTGAGACAGAAACCCTGAATTACAAAGAAAAAACTCCCACTATCAAGAGTATAAAATAGATCATCACTTGCACAATCTAATGAGCAATTGGGGAAAAAAATGGTGGAGGTGACATGGGGGAAACCAAGCTAGGTAGGGTACCTACAGAATTGGGGTTAGAGAATGACTTCGCAACCATTAGTAAGACTTTTTTCCCTTTCCAATGCACCTTTTTTTGAGAAGCTAGAGAGACAGAATAGTGAGTAGGGTAGGGTGCTTGCCTTGCATGTGGCCAACCTGGGTTCTATCCCAAGTACCCCATATGGTCTCCCATGCCAAAATCAAGTAATTTTTTGGTTTGGGGGTCACACCTGGTGCTGCTTAGGGTGTAAGCATCAGAAATAGCTCCTGGCTTGGGGGACTATATGGGACACCAGGAATCAAACCCAGGTCCATCCTAGGTCAACCACGTGCAAGGAAAACGCCCTACCACTGTGCTAACACTCAAAATAAAGTACTTTTTAAGGACTGTATTTAATCCTCACAGAATGCCATGATACATACATACATGCATGCATGCATGCATACATACATACATACATACACAAGTAATCCCATTTTATGAATAAGGAAACTAATCTGTGCCTGTGTTATTCCAGAACTGAATCTAGAACCGAGCTGGCACATAGCTGAAGTTCACACAAAACTGCCCCAATGGCAGGGAAGGGAAAAAGCTCAGACTGTGTCAGACAGGATCTCCTCCCCGAGTTAGAAGTGGAGCCAATTCCAGCTCTAGATATTCTAATCTTCAACCCTCGGTATCCATAATGGCGCCTGCTAATAAAAAGACGGGAAAAGGGTTGTGAGTGGGAAGACAACAGAATTTGTTTCAGTATTAATGAGCTGATGAAATGCATTAAGGACAGTTACCACCCCTGCTCTGAGGTCATTTCCTGGAGCACTCTGGTGGTGTTCAGGGGATGCTAGACTTCACTCACTTCTTTACTCTCTCCACTAGTCACTTGCCCTGTTCTAAGCAATTTCTTCTCCCTATGACACTGTTTATTTTTTTCTCTCTCTGTCTCTCTTCTCTCTCCTCTCTTCTCTCTCTTCTCTCTCTCCTCTCTTCTCTCTCTCTTCTCTCTTCTCTCCTCTCTCTCTCTCTCTCTCTCTCTCTCTCTCTCTCTCTCTCTCTCTCTCTCTCTCTCTCTCTCTCTCTCTCCATGCACCTCTAACTCCTTGAAAGCTTCCACAAAAGGGCAAGGCCCTGTTTGCAGAAACACCCTCACCAAATTCTGAGGAGGGAGGGGCACACTGACACACACGTGAGTGAAAGAAAACTCAGGGGGACAGGATTTGAGTTTCCACTAGGAGGCTCCCGCCTTAACCAGGCTCTTATTCTAAGCAACCAAGAGCATCCTGAGAAACAGCTGTGTGTACACATCATTCTTGTCAATTGAGTGATTTCAAAAGCAGTGGGGCATTTACTAGTCAAATGAATTGTGTGCTAAATCCTTCTGCAAAGAAACAACCTTGCTTTATAAAAAAAAATTCTTTTTTTCTGCTGGCAAATTTCTCTTTCTATCTCTTTTATTTTGGTAGGATTCTATGTATCTACTTACAGATTTTCCAGGTTCTCACACTTCAACCTAATAGCTGCATGATTTGTATAATGATCACACTTATTTGTGGGAGATAAAAAAATAGTATGATAATTATATCTAAAGACAATAGAAATGAGGGCCAGGAGGACCAGTCAATGGTGGGAAGCTTTGGACAAATAAGAGGGGGGAGTGTAGTGAGGGCAGAGAAGGTCCACTATGACAATGATAGTTGGAAATGATCACTGGACAAGAAGTAGGTGCTGAAAGCAGGTAAAGTGTTAGGCATGACACCCCTTCAGTAACAATACTGCAAACTGGTGCGTAAAATAAAAATAAAAAGGAAGTGTGATAGAATGAGAGAAGAAAAATATCTGCCACATGGGGCCCGGGAGATAGCATGGAGGCAAGGCATTTGCCTTTCATGCAAAAGGTCATCGGTTCGAATCCCGGTGCCCCATATGGTCCCCCGTACCTGCCAGGAGTAATTTCTGAGCATGGAGCCAGGATTAACCCCTGAGCACTGCCGGGTGTGACCCAAAAAAAAACAAAAACAAAACAAAAAAACAAAAAAAAAATATCTGCCACAGAGGAAGGCAAGGAGAAAGCGGAGGAAAACTGAGGACATTGATGGCAGGAAATGTGCACTGGTGCAAAGTGTTGTACATTGTATGACTGAAACTCAATCATAAAAACTTTGTGTATCTCCTGGTGATTTGATTAAATAATTTATTTATAAAAATTACTTTATCTGGAAGTCTGATAAAATGTTAGTTCTTTTTTTTCTTTTAGTTTCTTTTGGGGGGGTCACACCCAGCAGCACTCAGGGGTTCCTCCTGGCTCTATGTGCAGAAATCGCTCCTGGCAGGCTCAGGGGACCACATGAGATGCCAGAATTCGAACCATTGTCCTTCTGCCTGCAAGGCAAATGCCCTACCTCCATATTATCTCTCCAGCCCCAAATTTAGTTCTTTTTTATTTAAAAAAAAAAAACCCTAGCTCATGATTTGGAGGCAAGTGACTACTTCTATGAGTCTGTTTATCTTTGCAATAGATCATCTACCTACTGCTTAGGATCATAGTGAGGCTAGGGGATACTGGGAACA
>PVKC010034601.1:0-13677 GCA_004027635.1 Crocidura indochinensis
CCAAGCTTCCTATTTGGGGTAAGGAAGTCTACCAAGTTTATAGAGAAATCAAGAAAGAGAGAAAACTGTGGGACCATTTTCTGGTAGTCTGATTAGCTCAGTTTTCTGGAAAAGGGTTAAATATCCTTTCACTATATCCAAATAGGTAATGGAAGGGCATGAAATTAAAAACTTTATGTAGCCAACAAAACTAAAATTAGATCAAATTTAATATACTTACTCATGTGTTTTAAAACAGACTCATTCATTTAGTTGACAATAAACACTTTCTGATAATGGGGTTTGTCCATAGGCCAATTTATATCACTCCTACACCACTCAAGGTGATGATAAAAGTTTGTATCAGGACAGGCATAGGAAATGAGAAGTAGAACTAGTATACAATATGAAAATCAGAAAGCAATATTTAAATTCAAAGACAAACTTAAGAGTTAGCTGCCGTCAGAGAAATATCACCAGGGATTTTGGTTATAAAAGTTTGGAATATAGTCATAATTCATGGCTCTATGTAGGTCCACCTAATCCACTTTAAGAAATTCAGTCTTGCCAGATTTATATTCAGTGCCAGATCCAGAAAGGTGCCATGACCTTGTCAGTAAAAGACATTTTTTATCCTTAAACCTGGCAGAGCAGCTGTTCTTCATGACAAAAAGTACCAGTTGAAAATAACAACTGCTGATGTATTGTGTCTACTTCTTTGAAGACATTTCCTCATTTTCTGAATCCTTTGTGTTCCTATGTCTGATGTGAGGATGATGTTGCTTGTAAATTTTTGCTAGAGGGCATGCCCTATGAGACACCCATTCCTCTTTTGTTTTTATTATGTACCACCTCCTCCATCTCCTAATATGGGACTGTGACTGGAGTTAGAGAAAGACATGTCTATGGGGGATCAATTGCAACTTTGGGAGATAAAAAGGAAAGCTGGCATTTTCAAATGCTTTATTTATTGTACAGATATTTTCTAAGTGTCTTTTATTTTTCTTTTAAGCACATTTACCTAAGTACTGAGAAACCTTTACAACATTGTATATCACCATTTTATAAGCCACTTATCATCAGTGATCAAAAAAAAAACCCAGTAAGATAAACATTCTTTTTTTTGGGGGGGTCATACCCGGTAGTGCTCAGGGGTTACTCCTGGCTCCATGCTCAGAAATTGCTCCTGGCAGGCACGGGGGACCATATGGGGCACCAGGATTCGAACCGATGACCTTTTGCATGAAAGGCAAACGCCCTACCTCCATGCTATCTCCTGGGCCCCAGATAAACATTCTTGTTTAGAAAACTGTCATAAAGATGGTAATATTTGATATGTGTGAAGTATATACATGCAATGATTTTAGGGAAAAACAAACAAAATGTCTTGTCCAGAATATACTAATATTCCTAAGGAGAAAAAGATTTATTCATCCAACACATGAAGAATATGTACTAGATTGGTTTTAGAAGCTAAATATAAAGACTGATGTCTGAAAAGGGCTGGAAATTTAGCATCATTAAGCCAGTTTTTTGGATGCATAAGTACCCAGGTTTAATATGAGAACTACAAAGAAAGACACGGAGAAGAAAGAGGAGAAGGAAATTAAAAAATAATGAGGTGATAAAGAAGAATAAGGAAAAGCAAGAGAAAAATAAGGAAGAAAATGAAAAGGAAGAAGTGATAGGAAAAGGAAAACAGGGAAGAAGAGAAGAAAGAAAAAGGGGAAAAGGCAAAAAAGAAAAAAATTCATATCCAAATTTAGAATTAACTTTCCACTGAAAACTTCCTGAAATATCTCCTTCAAAAACTCAACATCAGGGGCTATAGTCATAGCAGAGTGATAAGGCATTCGCCTTGCAAGTGGCCAACACTGGACAGAGCCCAGTTCGAATCCCAGTATTCCATGTGGTCCCCAGAGTCTGCCACGACTGACTTCTTAGTGCAGAAGTAACTTCTGAGTGATGACTGGCTTGAGCCAAAATAAAAACAAAACAAAACAAAACAAAAAGCTAACAACAAAAACAAAAACAAATAGCTCAACACTAGGGAAACCAGAATAAGTTTCTACTGTATGCCACAGAAAGTTAGTGGAAGAGACACCCTTTGCTCTCTGTATAAAACAATAGGAACAGCATCTTTTGAGGGGTTATGGTGAATATTTATTGCATTATTTTTATTTTCTTTGAGTTTTAATTTTTAATGTAAAACTTATAAAAAATATACAGTTAGGATGTACCACACAGGAATATGAAGAGTAATTGAATTGTGTATTTGAAAATACCAAGTACAGTGCATATTTACCCATTAGTGCTCAACATATAAAAATGATTATTGCTGGTTGCAGCAGCTTCTGTTTTTGGATTTATTGTTGAATCCTGCGTATGTTGTAGCTTCTAGGTAATAGTAAATTGCGACTACTAATTAAATAGTTAATATGTGGTGTCCTACTCATTTTGTTACCTAATAATAAAGGAATATTTAGCTGATAACTTCAATAGCAGTTTCTAAATTCACATATTCTGTGAGCGACATAATAGGCTAAATTCTAGATACCAGTTCTTGATCAATGTTGGCTAAGTCTAATTTGTGCCAGTGTAGATAGGACTGAAAGAAGGTACAATAATCTGCTTTCAAAGAGAGTGAAGCTACTTCCAGCTTCTTCCTTAACATTCAGTCCTATGAGAAAATTTTTAGTTATATCAGTGTCTTCCTTGACTTCTATGAAAGAGGCATTCCTTTCTGATTCGTTTAGTATCATTTCAGACAGCAATCTAAGAAAAAATTATGTTACCTTTGTCTCTGTCCAGACTTTGAAAAATGTTGTACAAGATCATTTCCTGGTAGCATTTACTATTCACTAATGCATATTAACTCTCATAAAACAATATTCTATTTATTAAACAATAAGCTCTGGGAAGGAAAGCAATCATATTCCATTGATCATTTATTTATTAAACAATTTAAATTATACTTTGACTACCATTAATAAACTAGACTAAATTATCACTTTCCAGAACAAATAACTGTGACTCAAACAAATAAGAGTCTTAATGCATAAGAATAAACCTCCATGTTCTGACAATAAAATGGGACTAAAATGAATCATTTGGATAGTAATTGAACTCCAATGTGATTATCCAGCAAATACTATTATTATTCTCTTTTGTGATAAATAAAGTATGATAAAAATTTATGAGTTTTGAAAAAGTTCTAGATGAATATACAGTGTGTGCCCTCAAAATTGTTTAAAATATATAACCAATGAATAATATATATTAGGGGCATTAATTTTTTCTATTGATTTTTGTCAAAAACATTCTGTGAAATTATTGGGCTAGTTCTTGGAAGTAAAGAAAATATTTTCTTTCTTGTTACATGTATAACATTTTTAATGAAAATATTGAATCAAATATCAAAGTTGAAATATGTATCGATCCTAATACTCTTATAGCCACCACCAAATTCAGTGATTAGTTTTTCTTTAAGCATGTCTATTTTTCTTTCTTTCTTTTTTTTTTGGTTTTTGGGCCATACCCAGTGACGCTCAGGGGTTACTCCTGGCTATGCGCTCAGAAGTCGCTCCTGGCAGGCACCGGGGACCATATGGGAAACGGGGGATCCAACCGTGGTCCATCCTAGGCAAGGCAGCAGGCACCTTACCTCCTGCGCCACCTCCTGGCTCCCAGCATGTCTATTTTTCTGATCATTCATAATTTTTACTAATATATTTGATGCATTTTAAAGTGGAAGGCTTAAATTCATGTCTTCTAGTGTAAGGATTGTATATAGTACAATGAATGTATTCAATATATAATGTATATAATTATATATTTTGTATGTATACATATATGATGTAATATATGTATGTATGCATACAATTTATAATGTATGTGATTATTCTGTTTCTATTGAGGTATAATAAATTTAATAAATTGAGAGGATATAGGATGAATTTTGAGAAATGCAAAATCTTGTGTAGTCCAAACCTTAGTCAAGATAGATATAAACCATTTCTTTCACCTTCATGAAGTTCATTTTGAATTATTCCCTACCAATAATCCCAATATTCAGTCAATATTCTTGTTTCTATACTAGTAAGATTGATTTTGCTATACTTGAAATCATGTAATTGGAATAAAAGATTATGTACTTGAAATAAAAAAAACACAAGAAAAAAACAACTTTATGTTCATACTACAGGGGATCCAGAAGAAAACATTGTGTGACTATTTAAAATTCCTAGTAAATTAAAAATATTTGGAAATTGACTTTTTAATTTTAGCTAAAAGGCTATTGGATTTTTCAAGGGTATCTTTAGACAATTATAGAGAATATTACAATGTTAACACTATTAATGAGACCATGAAAATAAGATAGCTTCTATTTATCATATCTTTTTAATTACTTTCAACTATTTTCTGTGTCTTTTGGTTTCTTGGATAAATTTCTTTCTAAATATTTTTCTGTAAGCTATCATTATAAATGTTCTCTTAAGATTTATTTCTGGTGTACAGGAACAATTGATTTTATCTTGATCTTGTATCCTACCACTTCTGTATTATCTATGTGTGTTTACTGTGAATATGTTTCAGTGTGGATGTGGACTTTGATATTTACTATATATAGTATACAGCTATGAAAAAATGACTGCTTCACTTTCTTAATTTTAAATAACATTTTAGTTTTTCTTGACTATTCTGTTGATAACTTCAAGATCAGTATTGAGTACCAGTAATAAAGATAGTTTTGTATTATTTCTAAAATTTTAAATATATTTTAAGGTAAATTTTAAATTTCTAAACAGAAAGCTTTTCCATAATAATTTTTATTATTTTAATAAAGTTTCTTTATGTTTAAAGTTGACTAAATATTTTAACTACACAAGGACACTGATTTTTTCTCAAATTATTTGTATGCATATATTGAAGTATTTGTGTTTGTGTGTGTGTTAGTGTTGTCATCGACTAAACATCAGGAAAGCACTAGATAAATGTTAATGTGTTATATTTGCACTTATTGCTTTACATGCATCAAAGTGTGCTTGTGTTATGGAAATAAATGAAAGTTTCCTGTGTTTATAATACTTTTAATATGCTGCTGACTTCCAATTATTAGTAGATATATGCATCAATACTCAAGGGATTCTGGTTTGTTGTTTGCTTGTAATATATTTTTCTAGGTTACTTTCGGGTTAGTGCTGGATTAATAATATGAGTAGGAAATTTCTCCTGCCCAGTATTATTAAGGATTGTGATAAGGAGAAAGTTAGTTCCTTATATATTTGTTAGAATTTACTAGTGAAATTCTCTGTCAGGGCCCTTTTTATTACAATTTTTGAATTACTCATTTACTCATTTTTTATTTGAATTTTTGAATTACTCATTTAATGCTAAATCTCTATTTAAATTATTTTAATAATTAAATTTTGGTAGAATATGTGTTTCTAGAAAGAATGATTATTTCTCTAGCCTGTCCAATTTTTTGGCAATCAAATTTATATTGGCTTTTTAATTTTTTATGCCCTCCCGGCTTTTTAATTTAATTAATTAATTAATTTTGTTTTTTGGGCCACACCTGATGATACTCAGGGGTTACTCCTGTCTATGCACTCAGAAATTGCCCAGGAGCGATTTCTGAGTGTAGAGCCAGGAGTGACTCCTGAGGAGTGCTGCTGGGTGTGACCCCAAAGCCAAAAAATAAATAAATAAAAAAAATCATTCCTGGCTTGGGGGACCATCTGGGATGCCCGCTGGGGATTGAACCAATGTTCTTCCTGAGTCAATTGAGTGCAAGGCAAATGCTATACCTCTGTGCTATCTCTCAGCCCCAATATATTGGCTTTTTTATTATTCATATTATTTCAGTTTCATACTTGTTAATGATCCCTTTTTCACATCTAAAAATTTTAGAAAGTTTAGTTTTCTAAATGTTTCTTACTGGGGTGTTACCCCCTTTATTGTAGTTATTGCACATTCCTGGCTTTGGTACAGTCAGAAATTACTTTACATCTCAGAGATTATAGCAGCAGAGCTCTTGGTTTCTACTATTTGTGACCTTATATTTACAAGTCATGTGTTCTTTCCACTGTGCTATTATTTTAGGAGAGACTTATTTTAATTTTGTTTAGGGGATTTAAGTTGGTGGTCTCCTAAGCAGTGCTCAGAAGGCCTAGGTATGCCTCCTGATGGTTTTTGGCTTATAGGAATGAGAGTTCAGTGCAAGGACCTAATAATCTGTTTCTCAAGTCCTCTGTACTGGGTGTAAGTTATATGTTCATGAGAGACAATAGGCTTCTCCAAAGTGGAAATAAGCAATTAAAAAAAAACAAGCAGATGAGTTGTATGTTCAAATTCTTCCAAATAGTTTTTTATGTGCTTTGCCAACATAAACATTAATCTGGGCATTATCACAGGAATTGCACTATTGATAGTCTTCATCATTGCTGAGGGGCCACCATTTTCTGGGGATCTTGGATTTTTGCATTATGGTGATGTCTTAGTTTTTCTTATTCTAAGATCTTGGGCTTTGTATCTCAGGTGGATGCAGTCTTCATGTCTTGGGATTAATTCGGGGCTAGTCAATTTCTTAAGCTCTTTTATTACTTAAAAGTATATAATCAGGAACCCTCATCCTATCTCCATACAACTGTATTTTTATAGTTGTTTGCTATTACTTTATGCATGGAAGTATGCTACACTTTGAGAATGTATAGTGAAACTTACATATTTTACATACTAAATTCTATCTGAAAAATTAATGTACGCACCATACATCTGAATTGTAAAAACGATGCAAAAAAATATCACTCAAAGCTCACAACTGAAGACCAGATTAGAGAGAAAGTAAAGGGCTTAAGGTTCTCGAGTTACTTGTAGCTGACTCTAATTTGGTCACTGTAACTGCAAATGTACCCCAGAGCACTGTCAGGATTGACACCTGAATACATACGGAACAAAGAATAAGTATTTAGGACACACAGATGGGGCCCAATTTCAAGAACACCATTTGAAAGAACATTAAGCTCTGAAGAGTGAGCATAGGACCTACCATGTTTGCCTTGTATACACCCAGCCAAAAAAGATCCTGACCTACCAAGAGTGATTCCTGAACAGAGTTAGAAGAAAGCCCTGAGCACAAGTGTTACAGCAAAACAAAATAAACAAAATAACAATAACTATCAAACTATCAAGAGATGAATATTTCCCTGAAGAGGACAGGTGCGTTGTCACTAGGCATATAAAAAGTATTCATTGCATTAATATAAGGGACATGCAATCAAAATGACAATGAAATATGAAATATCTTACCAGTGGTAAAAATATATGCAAAATTATGAGGAACAACCAGCGACGTTGTGTTGAAAAAGGAACCCTTGTTCACTGTTGGTGAGAATGTCATATGGTTCAGCATCTGTATATGGAGACTTCTCAAAAAAAGTAAAACCAAGCTAAAGAAATAGAATAGTGAGTAATGTGCTTGCCTTTCATGTGTCCAAGACTATTTTAATCCCTTGAACCCTATATGACTTGACATGAGTACAGAACCAGGGGTCAATCCTAAAAACAGGTGAGTATGATTTCAAAAACAAACAAAAAGTTAAGGGGCCTAAGAAATAGCACAGCAGCAGAGCATTTGTCTTCCATGTTGCTGACCAGGGACAGACTAGAGTTTGATCCCCAACATTCTATATGTTCCCCAAGCCTCCTAAGTGCAATTTCTGAACACAGAGCCAGAAGTTAGCTGGGTGTGCCCCCCAAAACAAAACAAAATGAAAAAGTAAAAATAGAATATCCATGATTTAGCAATTCTATTATTTGGCATCTATCCTCAAACACTAAGTATTAAAAATTTGTTTGTGCTATGGGAACATTCCTGGTGAGCTCCAAGGACTTTTAGAAGTTCTGGAAATAGAACCAGAGTGGTCATGTTCAAGGAAAGCACCCTACTCACACTATACTATTGCTCCAGCCTCAAGAAAACATTAATTAGAAAGGACATGCACATTTATTTTTTTCCCGCCCTCCCATGCACAATTATTTTTATTTAAATTTTAAGTACAGTAACAAGATATGAGAGCAATATAAATGTCTAAAAACAGGTGAATGCTTATGAATGGTGGTGTATATGCATGATGAAATACTACTCAAATATAAAAGAAATGAATCTTGCTGTTCACTCCAACTTAGATGGACTGGAAAGCATCATGTTATTTGAAATAAGTAAAAGGGAGGACAAATATCAGGTAATCTCACTCATCTGTGGTCTATAGATCGACAAAGCAAAGTTCATCAAATGATTACAAATTCTTGGACATGGATTACAAAATTGAGATTACCAAGAAGTGGAGAAGAAGTACAAGGAAGAGGGAGGTAAACTAAGAGAGAAACAAGAATAATGGTTGTGAGTCTTGGACACTTCAGCAGTGATGGAAGGTACAATGATTTTGTACATCAAAACTCTAAATATTAACACTACAGCAAACATCTAAACTAAATAAAGATTCAATTTAGAATGAGGAAATATTTATATGCCTAATGAAATATTTATAGATTAATTGTGCTAATGACTACAATTTACTTTGAAATCCTAACAATAAGGTAAATTAGTTGAATAATGAAAGATATAAGATAAACATGTATTAATTTGAAAATATTGAAACCAATATTCAGTGTACATTTGTATGTTTAACTGTTCCCCATTTGCAAATAAATTATTAGATTTATATGGTGACACATTGATATTGTGTGGGGTATTGAACACAGGACATCACACATAGAAAGCATTTGGTCTATCACTGAGCTGCAGTTAGTCCTGAACTTACTGGGAAGAGGATTGGGAGCTGATATTTAATAGAGTAAGATGCTTGCTTTGCAGGCCCTCTATGGTCCTTGAGTCTTTCAGGACTAATCTCTAAATGCAAAGTCAGTTTAAAGATCCTGAGGGTATGGCTACAAAATAAATCACAATGAAGCAAGACTAGGAAGAGATTCAACAGAATTTTGCATATATTTTGCAAATGCTTTTACAAATATTTTAAGTTTTTGAAACTAATTATATAAAACGAGCTTATTCCTCATTATATTTGGTAAGCCTGATCATCTTTATTCTGTTTTTTAAATAAAAAGCAATATTTAATTCTACAAAATTTTTCATATGGCCTGGAGGTTAGGACACTGTTATATTACCTAATTTATTAAAATAATAATACTTTTAGTGACTATGTTTCTTTTTTTGTTTTGTTTTGTTTTGTTTTTGGGCCACACCCAGTGACACTCAGGGGTTACTCCTGGCTATGCGCTCAGAAGTCGCTCCTGGCTTGGGGGACCATATGGGAACCGGGGGATCCAACAGTGGTCCATCCTAGGCTAGCGCAGGCAAGGCAGACACCTTACCTCCAGCGCCATCACCCATCGCCCCGTGACTACATTTCTTTATTTCGACTTGGAATTCCCAATATCTATGCAATAAAAGATAATAATGATAACAGCAGATAACTTGGCAATCTACTAGACTACCTACCTAGTTTGCATGATGAAATTAAAGCTTGATTTATTTGAGTTTGTTGGTAGAGTGTCTGGTTCATAGAACTGAAAACAAATATTGCATCTGAAGTAAACATTTTAGAATAAATTGTTTAATGACATTCATTTAAAAGATGATTTCTTTTAAAAAATGACATTTCTTAAAAACCCAGTACAAAAGTACATTAAGGGAATTAACTACAATATTAAAATAAATGACAGCCAAAACTGCATGATTGCATTCCATTTTGTTTATTCTAAATAACCAAAAGCCATTTTTTATAAACCTTTTAAATTTTCGTAACAAAAATGGTAGTTTAATACATTTTCATGTGACTCCTTTCTAGCAACTTTAAAATAAGTCAGTGATCTAATAGTGTGCATATGTCATTGAGTGATTTGTGACAATGTTAGTAATGATACTTATAAGGATAAACAGCACATTTCTTAAAATTACAATAACAACAAATCATAGTTAAGTATTACCAAAGTCTTTAGTAAATTACAGTATAAGTCAGTATATAGCTCAAAAGTCATATGATTTAAAAATGTCAAAAGCATTTTGGAGAGGGAGCAAAAACATACAAAGTCAAAGAGAACATGAAAACATAAAAAGTGAAAAGGAAGCAAGCACTGATACAAATCCTACAAAGTTCTTAAATTATGGAGAAAAGTTAACATCATGTTTTGTGATAAATTTTTCATTTAGAATACCTTTTTAGGTGGGGTGAAGAGGAATGAGCTATACCAGCAGTGTTGAGAGCATACTCTTGGGTCTCTAGGAGTGATGATCAAACCAGGGTCAGCTACCAGCAAGGCAAGAGTTTTATCTCCTATACTGTCTCTCCAGCACTAATTTAATATTAGTATAAGTGTACATTAGAATCTGTATAAGTATACAGAAAAAAGTGACAGATAGTAAAGGGTTCTTATACACTTTCCATTTAGGTTCTCTATACTATTATTTTATGTCAGTATGGCATGGTACTTTTTTCACATTGTTCATATATTAACAGACTATCCAAAATCAATACTTTAGTCAAACTTCCTGAGTTTTTCACTAATGATTTCTTTTCTGTCACAGTTCCCATTCAGTATACCACATTATAAAGTCATCGTAACTTTTTGAGAATTGTCTGTGTCAATGTTTAGGACTTTCTTTGTTTACAATGACCTCAGATTTTATTTTAAGGAGAACTGATATAAAAGAACACAGTGGAGGGACCGGAGAGATTGCATGCAGCGGATACAGGATAAAACTTGGTTCGATCCCCAAGGTTCCAGGTCCCCCAATCCAGGAATAACCCCTGAGCAACACAGGTTGTGGCCCCAAAAGCAAAAATAAATAAATAAATAAATAAATGAATAAAAACAAAAAGCTTATATTGCTAGAGTTTGGGTCCATTGATTTCATTATTTTTTACTTTGGGTTGAAAATTAAGTTCCATCCTTTTTTTAAATCTGCACCAATGCACCTGAGATCACTTGACCTATGATCCCCTGTCCTGTTATATTTTTGTTTCTCCTTCTCCTCTCAATTTCTTTCCTTTTCTTTGCTATACACTGAGGCCAAAGGTGTTCAAGACAACTCTCATTTAAACCAATGCCTTTTCTTAAATAGCTATTCTAAATACCAATATAAGTGATATAATTCTGCATTTATTCTTCTTCTGGTTTACTTCATTAACATAATATCTTCCAGTTCCATCCCAGTTGTGGAAAATTGTGTGATTGCATCACTTCTTATATCTATGTAGTTTTCTATTATATAAACATACCACATCTTCAAGATCCACTCATCTGTTGTGGAAATCTAGATTGATTCCAAATCTTAGCTATTGTACTGAGTGCTGCAATGAATAGCGATGTGCAAACATTCTTTTTTATGAGTACTTTTCTTTCCTGGAGATATACACCCAAAAGAGGGATAACTGGGTCATATGGCAGCTCAATTTTGAGTTTACTGAGGACCCTCCATAATATTTTCAATAGGGTAGGATCAGGCAGCATTTCCAGCATCAGTAGATGAGAGTTCCTTTCTCACCACATCCCTACCAACATATTTTCTTATATTTTTGATATATGCTATTCTCACTAGTGTAAGATGATTGATATCTCATTGTAGTGCTGATTTGGATTTCCCTAACAATAAGTTATGATAAGCATAGAAGTGTTCATTTCCTCTCCCTGTTTTTTGGTGGGGGTTTTTAGATTTTGTGGAGTTAACCTTTGTGAGTAGTTTGTATATCCTAGATATGAAACCTTTATCTGATATATTGAGTACAAAAATGTATTCCACTTAGCTGTATTCTAATTTTAGCTTGTATTTCTTTTGCCATAAAAAATGTTTTAGTTGAATGTAGTTCCATTTATTCAGATTTGACGCTTATTACCCTTGCCATTGGTATTCTTTTATCAAAGTTCTCTTTCAGGGCTAAGTTTTGGAATGTTCTAAGTATGTTTTTCTCAATGAATTTTACAGATTTATGTTTAATCTCAAGATCTTTGATCCACTTTGAATTGACTTGTGTGGATGGATCTTTGACTTCTAACATGTGGATATCCAATTTTTCCAACACCATTTACTGAAGAATCTGTCTTCATTCCATTTCAATATCTTGGCCACTTTTTCAAAGATTAATTGACTATTTATCTGGGGTTTGTCACTGGATATTTTATTCTGACCCATTAGTTTGAAAGTCTTTTTTGTTGTTGTTCCAATTCCATGCTATTTTATTTTCATCATATTTCATCATTACCACTTTGTAGCAGAGCTTCAAGTTAGGAAATGAGAAGCCTTCCAGCTCCTTGTTTTCAATATGTGTTTGGCTATCCTATGAATCCACACAAATCTTATAATTGATTGTTCTAAATCCATGAAGAATGTTTTGTGAATTTAGGTAGGGATTGCATTGAATATAGTAAGATGGCCATTTTGCAAATATTGCTAATACTGGTTTTCTTTAATTCCATGCGCAAAGATCAAATAAAAATGAATTAGAGAAAAAATGAATTAAAGGCCTCGATATTAGATCTGAAACTATAAGGAAGAATGAGGAAAAAATATAGGCAAAAAATTCTATAATATTGAACCTAAAGGTGCATTCAAGGAACAAACACCACCGTCCATGCAAATGGAAGCAAGGGCAAACCGTTAAGATTACATTAAACTGAGAAGCTTCTGCTTCTCAAAGGAAATGGTGACTAGGATACAAAGAATAGTCACAAAATGTGAGAAGCTATTCATCTAATATCATCTAATAAGAGAATAGTAACTAAGATATAAGAAACCTGTAGAACTCAGCAAGAATAAAAAAAATCTAACCCCATTAAAAATGGGGAGATAAATGGAATAGATATTTTCTCAAAGAAGAAATACTAATGGTCAAATGATACATTAAAAAATGCCCTATATCTCTAATCATCATGGATATGCAAATCAAAACTACAATGAGGTATCCTCTCACACTACAGAACCTGCCCAAGACAGATAAGTACATAAAGAAACCATAGTACATCTACACAACGGAGAACTATGCATGTGTTAACAAAAATGAAGTCATGAAATTTTCTTGTAATGGATAAATATGAAAATTATTACACTGAGTTAAATGAGTCAGTGGTAAAGGGATAGACAGAATAATCTAAATCACTTACAGTATAAAAAAATAAAGATAGTGTGGTAAGAATAGCCAGAATCAATAGAGAGGAGGACCAGGAGGACAAGTACATGTCAGGACATTTATCACAAACTGTGGAACAGTGCAGTAAGGATAGAGAACGGACCACTTGAAACATGTCTCTTGGCAATAAGTGAGTGCTGGATGAAAATAAAATAATATGCATTGTTCTCTTTTCTTAACAATAGTGCAAACCAGAGTGTTTATAAAGGAAAAAACAGCAACAACTGGGTCCAAGAGCGATAGCACAGGGCATTAACCTTACATACATGCAGCAGCTGACGTAGGACGGACCTGGGTTGGATGCCCAGTGTTCCATATGGTCACCCAAGCCAGGAGCGATTTTCCTTTTCTTTCTTTCTTTCTTTCTTTCTTTCTTTCTTTCTTTCTTTCTTTCTTTCTTTCTTTCTTTCTTTCTTTCTTTCTTTCTTTCTTTCTTTCTTTCTTTCTTTCTTTCTTTCTTTCTTTCTTTCTTTCTTTCTTTCTTTCTTTC
>PVKC010034602.1:0-13683 GCA_004027635.1 Crocidura indochinensis
AAAACCCAACAGTTCCTTCTTAGTATTGCCATCTTCATGGCAGGAAAATAGGAGGGTGTGGGTGCACATTCTTTTTCCTACATGAACTACAGCAGCTGAACACCACCCCCCCACACACACACCATCCAACAGAAATGTCATACTTTGCAACTTAAATCTTGTCAAACTTTCAAGCCATCATATTTCTTTTATATCTGTAAATTCTGGATCTATAAATCAGTGTAGTTGCATGACACTTTAATATTTTATTTATTTTTGTTTTTTAACTTTATTGTTGATTGATTGATTGATTGATTAGTTTCTGGGCCACGCCCAGAGGCGCTCAGGGATTACACTCCTGGGTCTGCACTCAGAAATCGCCTCTGGACCATATGGGATTCGGGAATCGAGCCAGATACCTCATAGGTCGCCCACATACCACTGTGCTATCTCTTTGGCCCCATTTTTTAGTACTGTTAGCCCAGTATTATCATAGGAAATCTGAGAGGGAAGTTATATAGCAATCTACCAAGTTCAGTGAGCCTAAACAGTAACACAGAAGGATCAACTAGTACCAGCCACAATCCAGTAAATCCTTGGACAATTTTGTAATACCATGGAGAGATATGACAATCATTTCAAATTGACCTATGTTGATATAAGGTTTGATAATTCCAGTTGCCTTTGTGTTATAACAAGCAATAGGAAGTAAGTTAGTTTGTTCCTGCATGGAGGCAGGCTATAGTGGTGGGTGGGAGATTGAGGACACTGGTAAAGGGAAGGTCACACTGGTGGTGGGATTGGTGTTTGAACATTTAATGCCTGAAACAACTGTATTATGATCAACTTGATAAATCATGGTATTGCATCTTTCCAAGTAAATATTAGGAAACATGCCTGAAAGGCCTACACTTACGCTCTGAGTTACAACTTCTTTTGTTTGTTTTTGGGGTTACACCAGCTCAAGGGTTAACTGACTGTGCTCAGAAATCAATTCTGGCAGGCACGGGGGACTTGAAGGGTTAACGGGATTCGAACCACCTTCTGTCCTGGATCAGCTGCCTGCAAGGCAAATGTCCTATGCTGTGCTATCTCTCTGGTCCCTGAGTTACAACTCTTGAGCCATCTCATTTATTTTTATTTATTGGAGTTTTGTGGTCACTTCTGGCTCTGCACTTAGAGATCGCTTCTGGCAGGCTCAGGATGCCAAGGATTTAACTTGGTTCGGTCCCAGGTTGTCTGCATACAATGCAAATCCCCTGTTCACTGTGCCTCAGTCTGAGCTCTCCCTTAAAGGTTTTTGTATTTTTTTTTGGGGGGGTTGGGGGGTTTGGGCCACACTCAGTGATACTCAGAAATCGCTCCTGGCTTGGGGAACCATATGGGAAGCTGGGATTTGAACTCAGGTCCATCCTGGGTCAGCTGTGTACAAGGCAAACGCCCTATTGCTGCTCTATCATGCTGGCCCCATCTTTTCATATTTTTTTTTATTTAAAGGAAATGCATCATATAGTTGACATGACTGATCATAATATATTTGTTTCAAGATGACAGAAAGCAAAGTTATTAAAATTTAGAAAGAAAAAATAAAAAAATAAAAGGAAGAGAAGAAAAAAGAAGAGAAAGTAACAAGTATATTTGAAAATTATTTTATCTCCAATAAAGTCATTAATACAATAGCAGGAAGTTTAGTAAACTGAGCATTGCTTGTTTCCCTGGAATGGCCGGGCCAAATTGGCTATGTATTGCCCAGAGCAGTTTCTCTATATTCCTAAGCACTGGTTTGGCACGCCCTCTCCTGCCCCTTCTATCAAAAAGGTATTGTGTACAGCTCTAATGTCTGTAAATGGCTTCCAAAATGATTCTTAAAATATAATGACAAAACATATGATCACAGAAATTACCAAATGTCTTTTTATTGAAAGAACTTCTCAGAGGATGGATTATATGTTTTTTAGAATGGGGATAGAGCTTGATGTAATTCAAGTTTCTACCTTTGCTTAGAGACTCAGGTAGCTTGAACATAGTTTTATTGGTTGTGGTAATTCTTTTTTTATTCTTCATTGGTAATTTTCTTAGTAAATTTTTTTAGCTGAATTACTGTGAAACACACAGAAAGTTATTCAGGATTTGGTTTCAGTTATACAGTGCCAACACCCATCCCTTCTCTTTCCCACCACCAATGTCTTCTGTTTCTGCATTTCTCAATGACAGACATTTGTCTCTTTGTCTGTTTCTTCCTTTTATCCTTTTAGACACTGTGGTTTGTGATATGGTTACTGAAGAGGTATTATGAATATTATTTTACCTCCTTTCAGCACCCAGTCCTTTTCCAGAGTGAAAGGAGGGTTTGCCATGAGCTTCTATCTGTTTCTTAGACTCAGAGAGAGCCAGTGCCACACATAAAACATAAAAAATAGGCCCGGGAGATAGCATGGAGGTAAGGCGTTTGCCTTTCATGCAAAAGGTCATCGATTTGAATCCCGGTGCCCCATATGGACCCCCGTGCCTGCCAGGAGCAATTTCTGAGCATGGAGCCAGGAGTAACACCTGAGCACTGCCGGGTGTGACCCAAAAACCAAAAACCAAAAACCAAAACAAAACAAAACAAAGCAGAACAAAAAAACATAAAAAATAGATAAACACCTGTGTGCTTGGTTTTCTTTCCCTTCTCCCCGTTTGCTTTCAAGTTATACTTTAGTAATTTTGTTTCAGCTTAGTCTTTGTTTTCTGAACTTGATTAGCTTTAGGAAGGAGTTGGCAAAAACAAATTCAAGTTTTGTGGTAAAAAATAAAAAATAATGATCTTTACCATATTAAGGATATTATCAAACTTTGGATTTGAATTAACATTATATTAAATTATTTTTATTGTTCATTTAGCAAGTAGCTATTGTGTGTATCTACTATGTATTTATCAGACAGTATACTCAGTGGTGATATACCGTGCTTTAAGAGCAAGAGATGAGTCAACTCAGTTTGAAGGGAATAGTAAGTAAATAATCATAATAGAATTAATTTAGTTTTAAGGACTATAAAGGGGTTCCAGGGAAGTGCAGTCAGAGGATGGACTCCTAACTCGGGCTTCAGGCAGAGTAAATGAGATTGGAACTGAGAGCTATTTTGGTAAGAGTTACTAATAATAGTAAATAACATGACCTAATTTGCAACTGTCTCTGATACACCTTTATAAGTGATTTTTTTTGTAATCTCTCTTAATTATCATAACCAGTCTACAAGTGAGTTGTGAAAGGCTAAGCTATTTGCTAAGATTTTAGTTAATAAATTGTGAAACTGGGATTGGACCTCACGTAGTTTCATTCTAATTTCTGTGAATAACCTTTCCCTAACTAGTCAGGGGAGCACCAGAGTGTTCAGGCAGGACTTTCTGACATCATTGGACTTTCTTCATCTTTGGGGCTAAATAGCCATGAAGATAGTATGGGAGCTGCCTTGAATGTTTAAGCCAAAGATTGTTGTTGTTTTTTGTTTTTTGTTTTTGTTTTGGTTTTTGGTTTTTGGTTTTTGGGTCATACCAGGCGGCACTCAGGGTTACTCCTGGCTCTGTGCTCATAAATTGCTCCTGGCGAGGCACAGGAGACCATATGGGATGCCGGGATTGGGTGAGTCGCTTGCAAGGCAAATGCCCTACCATTGTGCTATCTCTCTGGTCTTAAGCCAAAGTTTTAAGGTCTGAACTAAATTTTGGCCAGGTGGGAAAGAATTTGCCTGTGAATCCCAGATGCCTTTATCCAACTTAAGTCATAAAACCCAGATTCTCTGTGCTCAAAGAGCTTGCAGTGAGGTAGAACATATGCTTCTCTGTGACTGTAAATACAGGGTTAGGGATTGTTTCCTAGAGAATAATTTGCATTGTCTTGATGAATAGGTCTTGGATATGCAGAGATGGGGAATGGAAATTTTAGGTAGCAAAATGTAGGAGAACAAAAGCACGATGGGAACTTTATATAATGTCAGAAGATAGGGATTTATTTTGTTAAATTAGAGTAACTTAGGTATGCAGTAGGTAAAATTGGATTCTAGAGTTTGCTTTCAAATGAAAAATTGAGTTATGTTCCTACCTAGGGAGCTTAAACATGGGGAGTATTTCTTTTTATTTTTTATTTTTTTTGTCCTTGAGACCAGGTTTTTTCCAATTTTGTTTCATTAGGCCTCAATTTTATGTCTTTGTTTAATAATTCTTTGGTATAATAAGTTAGGATACAGGATAAAACAATAGTCAGTTTATCATGTCACTTCTAAGATGATTTACTTTTCTTTTTCTCATATATATCTGATATATATATATATGTATATATGTGTGTATATACCGTACATATATACACATACACTTTGTTGTTTGTTTTGTGTTTGGGGGCCACAACTGGCAGTACTCTAGATGTACTCTTGGCTCTGTACTTAAGGGTCCCTCCTGGGAGGGCTTGGGGGATCATTGGGATGTCAGGGATGGAATCCAGCTCAACTGTGTACAGTGCCCTTACCTATAATACTATCTCTCCAGCTTCTACTTCTATAATTTATGACATCTTTATTTATTAAAAAATAGAATTATATTTACATACAACTTTGTTATGTGATGATGGGGTGCATATAGTTGGTTGTTATAGTCACTTTTTTCTGTTCTTTCATATACTGAAATGATATGATCATGATGATCATGATTGAACAAGTAGTGTGGTTTCATATGATTGCTTTATATGGCTTTATGTCTTAATCTTGATAAAGTCTTTAGACTTTTACAGGAATGCCATATAGGTATATTTTCTTATACTTCATATGTCTTTTTCCTAAACAGGAAAATAGTTCTGCTTGCAGGATGGGCATTGTTTTTATTTCTTGCATACAAAGTTTCCAAAACAGACCGAGAATATCAAGAATACAACCCTTATGAAGTATTAAATTTGGATCCCGTAAGTAGCATCTTTATATATGCAGAATAATTTAGTGATCCTATGAAAATACTACTGATTCATATTTAAAAGAAATTATGCTATGCTAAAGAAATCAGGATTTGGTCATATTTTTTTAATTAATTTAATTTTTCTTGGTTTTTGGGTCACACCCAGCAGCGCTCAGGGTTACTCCTGGCTCTACACTTAGAAATTGCTCCTGGCAGGCTCGGGAGACCATATGGGATACTGGGATTCGAACCACAGTCCTTCTGCAAGCAAGGCAAACACCCTACCTTCATGCATTTTTTTTTTTTAAATTAAAACAAGAAACCACATCTATTATTCTTTTTTTTTTTGTTTGTTTGTTTGTTTTTGGGTCACACCCAGTGGCACTCAGGAGTTATTCCTGGCTTTGTGCTCAGAAGTCACTCCTGGCAGGGTCAGGGGACCATATGGGATGCTGGGGTTCAAACTTGGGTCCGTCCTGTATTAGCCGTCTGCAAGGCAAACACTTTACTGCTGTGCTATTGCTCCGGCCCCACAGCTGTTATTCTTTTGTGGGGAATAGGGCCATGGGTTTTGGCTACACCCAGTAGTGCTCGGGGATTACTTCTGGTGATAAAAATCTTATGACCTTATAATATTTGACATTTAAACTGTTAAGTTTTTATAAAATCTTTACAGATGACTGATATCATTTGTTTCAGAAAATCAGGTTAATCTTGGTTATAATCCACGTTCTTGTTGGGTATCAGTGTTTTTCCCATACAATTTAATATTCCTCTCCCACAAACTTTTCTTATACTTCTACTCATTATGTGGTTTGATCAAGAAATACAAAACTTGGGGACAAAGCTATAGCATAGCGGGTAGGTTGTTTGCTTTGCACATGGCCAACTGGGATTCAATTCCCGGCATCCCTATGATGCTCACCCAGGCTACACTAGTGTTTTTCAGGGATTACTCTTGGTTCTGTGCTCAAGAATCACTCCTGACTGGCTGTGGGACCATATGGGATGCTAGGGATCAAACTTGGTTGGCCGCATGCAAGGCAAATTTCTTACCTGCTCTGCTTTTGCTCCAGCTCCTTAAGAATTGTTCATCTTCTATTTATCTGCTTTTTAGAAGTTTGCATAATATCCAGTTATTTTCTCTGATGATTATGGTCATTGAGAGATGTTTTTAAGATTAAAGATTTTGGGGATATTTATGCCAAAAATTTATGAAGAAGTGATTAATAGAAATAAGAGTTTTGGAAATAAGGAAAATTTACTCTAAGAGTTGGGCTGGAGAGATAGCATAACGGTAGGGTGTCTGCTTTGCACACAGCCTATCTAGGACGGACAGTTGTTCGAATCCTGGCATTCCACATGGTTCCTCATGCTTGCCAGGAGCGATTTCTGAGCACAGAACTGGGAGTAACCACTGAGTGCCACCAGGTGTGACCCAAAAACCAAAAAAAAAAAAAAAAAAATTACTAAGAGTTTTTAAAGTATTAGCAAGCAATTGAAGCCATATTTTCTATATATTAAGGAAGTTAGTTAACCTTTGAGTTTGAATTTGTTTTTAGCTATCTTTATTTACTATGATTGTTCGTTGGTAGGTAAACATTAAATTAACATTTAATTAATTAACAAATTGTGTTATATTTGTTTTATTTAATTGTAGCACTACAGGGGGTTAAGTAAGGCAAACTCAGGTTTAATCCTCAGCACTCCATTTGGTTCCCACAAGCACTGCCAGGAGTAGTAATTTCTGAGTGCAGAGCCAAGGAGTAATCCCTGAGCATTGCTTGGTTGGCTCCCAGATTAACTAAATGTAGCACTAAGTGTACTAACTAAATATGGTTTATCCTCAAATCATCACTGTCTAGTACTAAATTTCACTTAGTAGATGCACAATAAAATAAACACATTAGAAAAAGAAGCACAAATATTCTGTATTTCTTTTTTATTTTTGGACCATAATGAACTGTGTTCATGGCTTATTCCTGGCTCTGTGATCATTCAGGGATCATTCCTAAAGGTTCAGAAAACCATATTGGATACCAGGGATCAAACTTGGTTTAGCTCTATTTAAGAAAAGAACCTTACCCACTGTAATATCTCTCAGCTCTTCCCCACAATAATTACCTTTTTACTTAAAAAATACACACAATAGGGGGCCGGGCGGTGGCGCTGGAGATAAGGTGCCTGCGCTAACCTAGGTTGGACTGCGGTTCGATCCCCGGTTCCCCATATGGCCCCCGTGCCTGCCAGGAGCGACTTCTGAGCGAATGGCCAGGAGTAACCCCTGAGCGTCGCCGGGTGTGGCCCAAAAACAAAAACAAAAAAAAATACAATAAAACTTTTGGGACCAAGTATGCACAGGACTAAAGCTTCACTTTTGTCTGAAAATATCAAGTTAATATTTTTAGTTCAAAATGAAGTAAATTGGGCCGGAGAGGTAGCATGGAGGTAAGGTGTTTGCCTTTCATGCAGAAGGACAGTGGTTCGAATCCCGGCATCCCATGTGGTCCTGCCAGGAGGATTTCTGAGCGTAGAGCTAGGAGGAACCCCTGAGCACTGCCAGTGTGACCCAAAAACCAAAAAAAAAAAAAAAAAAAAAAAATAGGAGTGAATTGTGTTTTATGATATTGCATCTATTTTTACTAATGTACAGCTTTTCCTTTTAGGGGGCAACAGTAGCAGAAATAAAGAAGCAGTATCGCTTGCTATCACTTAAATATCATCCAGATAAAGGAGGTGATGAAGTTATGTTCATGAGAATAGCGAAAGCATATGCAGCGTAAGTATGAGAGAAGTCATCACCTGTTTTGGTCTTGTTTTGGAACCACTCCCTGGCACAAACCTAGGTCTTCTGCATGCTTAGCCTGTTGAACTAACACACACATAATTCTCTCTCTCTCTCTCTCTCTCTCTCTTTCTCTCTCTCTCTCTCTCTCTCTCTCTTTCTTTCTCTCTCTCTCTCTATTTCTTTCTCTTTCCCTGAGTCATTAAAAATTTTAGTGATAAAAATAGTTTTCTTTCAAACTAAAACAGAATTATTATTATTATGACACATTATTATCTTATTATCTCATATCTTGATTCTAGTACTTTTGCAACCTAACTTAGAGTAGTACTTTTGCCATGTGAAATTATCAGTAGCTGCTGATACGTTTATTGAACTGTTTTCTAAGTATCCTGATTAGAAGATGATGTAATATATGTAACACCTTATTTTTATTTTTGACTTTTAAATTAAACTATACTTGTTTTTCTTATTTGGGCAATATGGCTTCTTTAAAAAGTAAAGATGAGTGTAATTTTTGGGAAATGGAATAAGCTATAAAATTAAAATTAGTATTACAAAAAATAAGGTAAAGGTTTAATTGAGTTCTTTAGGACAAATGATAGATATATTCCCACAGAACTCTTATATTGAATTGTTTTATTTTGAGGACTTAATGATATTATTTATAAAGATTTCATAAGGCTGAAATGCCATAAGCAATAAGTGCTTCCCATAATTTCTGAAGTATGTACTGCATTTTCTTTCTACACTGCATATCCTACAGGTTGTTATCTTTCCAGTAGTATTTCCTTTCCATGTCTCTCCTTCAAGTATTTATTTTGATTGCCATGTGTTATAGTGCCTTCGTTGCTATCTTCAAATCAGTTCAGAATTTCAGAGGAATCAAATAAATCAAGATTATTTAATATCTTTGTGGTTAATTCTAGTATTGGGGACAGTTTTAAATTTCCCTCTCAGCTTTCAGGTGATTTTATGAAAATATTACCTTTTTTTAGTTTGTATTTGGGCTATACCCAGCTGTGCTCAGGGCTTGCTCCTGGCTCTGCACTCAGAAATTACTGTGGTGCTTGGGGGACCATATAGGAATTGAATTAGGTTGGCCACATGAATGGCAAATGCCTCACCCATTGTAATGTCTCTCCAGCCACTGTTGTAATATTTTTAAGTTCATGATTTTGTCTTTAGGGTGTTGAATATCTGTTGTTTTATGACGTGTAATCTGTATTTCAAACACTACAAAAGAATAATAGGTATCTATTTTATATGTTAGTTACAGAATGTTTATTTCATATATCTTAAATAATTGGTGAACTATCAAATTAAGAGCTAAAATGATTTGAGGTATTCAGGACATAAAGATCTTTTAGGTTGTAAAAATCTTAAGTAGCTTAGATAAAGGTGTGCATTTTACTAAATATATTATGAATTATGGTACTGAATCTAATTTTTTTTTTTTTTTTTTTTTTTTTTTTTTTTTTTTTTGGTTTTTGGGCCACACCCGGTGACGCTCAGGGGTTATTCCTGGCTATGCGCTCAGAAGTTGCTCCTGGCTTGGGGGACCATATGGGAAACTGGGGATCTAACCGCGGTCCGTCCTAGGCAAGCGCAGGCAAGGCAGGCACCTTACCTCCAGCACCACTGCCCGGCCCCTGAATCTAATTTTTATGTAAAATTTTAGCAGCCTAAGCATAATTCAAGTAAATTTTGGAGCGTAATTCTAAGCCTTGATCTGCAAAGTCCTTTAGAATTTACTTTGCTCTTATTTAGAAATTCCTTATTTTCCCATTATAAAAAACAAGTTGGGTCATTTTTGTTTCTTCATAGCAGATTGTAACTTAGAGGAAAGACTAGTTATTTTTGATGCATTACTTCAACTACTGAATTCTTTTTTTTTTTTTTTTTTTTGGTTTTTGGGTCACACCCGGCAGTGCTCAGGGATTACTCCTGGCTCCATGCTCAGAAATTGCTCGTGGCAGGCACGGGGGACCATATGGGGCACCGGGATTCGAACCGATGACCTTTTGCATGAAAGGCAAACGCCTTACCTCCATGCTATCTCCCGGGCCCCTCAACTACTGAATTCTGAATGTACTTAGGATCTCAGATATAAAACCTGTCTTTGAATCTGATTCGATAATATAGTGAATGGGACACTTGTTTGTATGTGCTGACCAGGATTCAGTCCTCGACACTTCATAGGTTCCCCTTAGCCTTGAGTACTTAGAAGTGATCCCTGAATGTAGAACCAGGACTAATCCCTGAACACTCAAAACCAAAACAATAAAAAAAAAAAAACCTGTCTTCTTTATACAGTTTAATCTCAGGTGAGTAGCAAAGATATTACTTCAAAGCTATTTGAATTTTTTTTTTTTTCTTTTTGGGCCACAACATCCAGTGGTGCTCAGGGGTTACTCCTGGCTCTGAGCACAGAAATTGTTCCTGGAATATGGGATGCCAGGAATCGAACCACCATCCATCCTGGGTCGACCACGTGCAAGGCAAATGCCCTATTGCTGTGCTACCACTCCGGCCCCTAAAGCTATTTTAATTTTTTAATATATTTTTTATTTATGTAACATGATCATAGTTGGGTTACAGTCATAACCAGAACACCCCCCTTCACCATTGTAACATTGCCCCCTCCCCCCTTCCCATTCCCTGCCTGTATTTGAGACAGGCATTCTACTACAGTTATTTGTTTTTAAGTTCAGTAAGTTGTATTTTTTTTCCTTAAAAGACAAGAGTAAAAAAATATAGTAAAGGTGTGATAGTGGCAATTGCTATTGTTTGCATAGGTCCAGAAATATGGGGAAAATGGAAAAAATCCTTGACCTGATTACAAAAAGGTCTCACCCCAGAAGTTTATTGGCATAAGATCGACTCTGGGTTCCAGGCATACCAGTTCGTCCAACCAGAGTCATTCTCTGTGGTCCCGGTGAAACTTTTTCACACTTTAGCTATTGTTTGTGTCAGATTCTTATATTTAAAGACTCTGGATTCTGTGCATTTCTTTCATCTATGTCAGGCTGATGTGGAGCATCCTCTAGTTTCAGCATACCATTAAATGCGGAGCAATCTGCCCTGCATGCGGACTGTTGCTGAGTCGTCTGTGTGTTGGGAGCACTCTTTGGAGTAAGTCAATGCCAAAGCAGTGGTAGATCTTTCCTGCTAGAGGCTTAAATCCTGGTAATGTTATAGACTATTGTGGTTGTTTCCATAGATGGTATCCATTGTTCAGGTGTGTGTGGGTGATTTCCATTCTTCTGAGGCCTAACCAAATCATTATGCCAATGTTCAGGATAAAAGGCCTAATTACATTACCAAATTTGTGTTCCCATCTCTATTAGATAAGAACTTGTTTGCATATGTATTATTTTCCCATTTTAATGTGCCTATGCAAAAGAGAAGCAATGCCACAAGGTGATGTTGGTTCATTTGGGGGCCGACAAATAAAGTCCAACATTCCCAGTAACATGGTTCAAACATGAAATCTATACAGAGATACTCTTCTCCCAGTATTGCTTATAAAACAAAGGGGGGAAATCAGTCAAATAACAAATCCAGTGGCAAAATTGTCACAATATGAGGATGTTCGAAAAGAGTTATAGATGTTAAGGGAATACATCTGAGATATACAAAGAAGATATACGTGTCCCTTTTATGTTTTAGAAATAGTCAAGAGGGAGGGGGTGTTTCCGAGACACCTCTTTGGTCTGTGATTTGGACAAGCAAAGAGCACATGGAGCCATGTCCTCCCCTTGTTGCCTGCTGAAGCTTCTGACTCCCCGAGAGGCGTTTGCTTCCTAATTGCTGGAAGTTGAAAGTTCACCAGTCCCCTCCCAGCCCCTTGCAGGAACAAGGAAGCCTCGGGTCTCTTTTAAATTATACCTTGCCAGAACCCACTTGCACCCTGAGCAGGTGTCCAGGAATAACCCTGGGGATGGGAAGGAAGGAGAGAGAAGGCTGTAGAGGGGCAACCGAGGCTGCATCTTCACCTTTTCTTGACCAAAAAGCCTACAGCATGGAATTTTGCCATGACATGTTGCCTGCTGAAGCTTCAGACTCCACCCAAAAAATTACTGTGAAAGATATGTAATCCACCTTGGCCAAAACAAAAGTCATTAGTACAGAAAAATGGTTAAATGTGGGGTAAACAAGAGGTGGGAGTGAGGGAGTAAAGGAATAAAACAATCTCCTGGACGGCTTTCAGATTATGTCAAGCAGATGAAACACAATGATATCCAAATATTTGTCATTATGTTCCGCGCGAGGGCCCCTGTGCGGTTTCACAATGGACAGGTTTAATAAGGAAACTTTCCTGGTAAGTCCTAAAGCCAGAACCTATTGTGCTGCTATTCCCACCTCGCTGGCCTCCCCAGCCATGTGGTCAGGAAAAGCCCTGGAATTCCGGAAGAAGGAGGTAGAGGGGTACTGGGGTGACCCATGTCCCGCACCCCTTCCTAGGCCTGGTTAAAGAGGCCTTTGGCATGGCGGAGGGCTGCCAAACGCCATGCTGGCAGAACCTCCCGGCTCCCAGGAAGGAGATCCTTCCCGAGCTAGAAGGCCACACCCGTTTGATGCTCAGGGGTTACTCTTGGCTAAGCGCTCAGAAATTGCCCCTGGCTTGGAGGGACCATATGGGATGCCAGAGGAATCAAACCAGGGTCCTTCCTTGGCTAGTGCTTGCAAGGCAGACATCTTACCTCTAGTGCCACCTTGGTGGCCCCTATTTTAATTTTTAAATATATTTTCATGAGATCTTACGTGTGAATATGTAATTCAACTTTATATACTCAGTTCAGTGCCACTCATATTCTTTAGATCAGGATTTACAGTATGAAGTTCTTTAATTGTATACAGATTATTTTTTTCAGAGTACATAGGCATAGATTTTCTAGGTTTATAATCTGTTTATAATACATTTCATGACATATTTTTTACCCCCTAAATTAAAGGGTATCATCTTTTATAGAAAATGTCAATAAAAAGTTTTAACAGGTCATAGTGATACAGTATAACAGGTAAGTTGCTTGCCTTGCTTGCAGCCTACTGGGGTTTGATCCTCATCACATGTAGTCCCCAAGTTCCTCCAGAAGTGGCCCCTGAGCAGAGTTAGGAATAAACTCTGAGCACTTCTTTGACCAAAAACACAACACCCCTCCCCCAAGTAGCAGAAATTGTATTAGTGTTATTGATTTTGTTTAAACTTATATGAATCATACTAAAATAACATAATAAAATCTGAGTAGCAAGATATTAGTTCTCATATTTGTATCATATCTATTTGCTTGAATTAAGGTATTTGGGAGTTTTGTGCAGATTGAACCTGAGGTTCCTAACTTGCTGTGCAAAGCCTGTGTTAGCCCTCTGAACTATCTCCCGGGGCCCCCATCAGTTGTTTTCTTACCCTAACTCTTATCCAGTTTGGTATTTATTACGTAGCACCTATTATTGTGTACATTGGTTTAATGGTTAAGTTATTGAAAATGTAGGGGTGTGTCGTAGATTGTAGTGTAGGTTGTATGTGTATGTGTAGATTGACAAAATAAAATGTTAACATGACCTGAGCTTTGTTTTGAAGAATTTGGGGTCATTGATTGTTTAGAGTAGCAATTTATTATGCTACCATAATAGGTATAAGGAAAGAGGCTTTTTGTATTGTTTTGAGAAGTATCTGGTTCAAGTTAAGGGATAAACAGAAAAAAACTGTTTTAAAATGTTCCTGACCGGGGCCAGAGTGATAGTACATCGGTAGGGCTTTTGTCTTGCAGACGGCTGTCCAGGACAGACCTGGATTTGATCCCTGCCGTCCCATATGTTTTTTCTGAGCCAGGAGCAATTTTTGAACGCATAGCCAGGTGTAACTCCTGAGCGTCACCAGACGTGTCCCAAAACCCAAACCAAACCAACCAACCAAAAACACAAAAGAAGTCTTTGGGTGGGATGGGTTTGGGGAAATCAAGGGGAAAACTTTTTCTTTTTTTTTTTTTTTTTT
>PVKC010034603.1:0-13679 GCA_004027635.1 Crocidura indochinensis
ACACACACACACAGATATCTGTGTCTGTGGTCTGATGAATTAAGATTGAGTTGAACCTACAGCGTATGAAACAGACAACATGAACATGGCATTTCACATAACCTTCCCATGTGAGATGCCTCTTGTGGGGAAATTCAGGGTTTTTAGTAATCTATAAAGGTTAAAGATATTCTATTATTGGGGTCGAGCTCTAGACAGCAATTAGGGTATTTTGGTCCCAAGCACTGTTGGGAATGACCCGTGAGCAATGAGTAACCCCTGAGTACTGCTGGGTGTGATAAAACCGCCCCAACCCCCAAAACTGTTATTTTGGAAATAATATTCTTACAGTATGGAAGAAAGTGTGTAAATGATACTCATAAAAACCTAACATGGGGCTGGAGAGATAGCATGGAGGTAAGGTGTTTGCCTTGCATGCAGAAGGACGGTGGTTCGAATTCTGGCATCCCATATGGTCCCCTAAGCCTGCCAGGAGTGATTTCTGAATGTAGAGCCAGGAATAACCCCTGAATGTTGCCGGGTGTGACCCAAACAAAACAAAACAAAAAACTAACATATGGGGCCGGAGCGGTGGTGCAAGCAGTAAGGCATGTCTGACTTGCAGGTGCTAGCCTAGGACAGACCACGGTTCGATCCCCCGGTGTCCCATATGGTTCCCCAGGCCAGGAGTGACTTCTGAGTGCATAGTCAGGGGTAACCCCTGAGCGGCACTGGGCATGTCCCCCCACCAAATAAAACCTAACATAATATGTACTCAGTGGGTGCTGGACACTGGTTTAAGTACTTTTCCCTAGACTCCCATATATGAGATACAATTTCTTTAAATTCAGAGCTGGGAACACCAAGGCTTGGGGATTGCACCAACAGCAAGAGGCAGGACCAGTGCCATTGCCACTATTTAATCTTTGGAAAGGAATAAGTGAAGAGTTTGATTCTCTGGGCAACCTCCCAGTTGCCAGTTGAGCTTGTAGCTTATCTTCAGAAGGAAGTGCCAAGGAAAAATAGCTCTGGGTCATGTCAGTTCTGGAAAGAAATGTTATTTGAAAATCAACTGTTATTCTTGCTTATGCATTGAAAGTGCATGACTAGACATAGCATGTATGTATACAGAGATATGTACACATTATTTTTGAGGAAATATACCAGGAAACTGACTATACTTGGAGTCATCATTTGGGGGAGTATAAAATCTACCCCAAAGAGGAAAATCAGCTGGAAGGGTCCTTTTAAAGTGAACATTTTAGGGCAGATTAATACAGCAGGTAGGCTACTTGGTTTGCATGTGGTTAACTTGGTTCAATCCTTTCTATTACATATAGTCCCAGAACGCTGCCAGGAATGAACCCTGAGCACAGAACCAGGAGAAGTTTCTGAACACTGCTGGATGAGCCCAAAAACCAAAACCAAAGAAGCAAAACAGAAACAGCATTCTGTTTGATGATGAATTATCACGCCTTTTGTGGAAATTCTCTTTATAATTTCAGCAGCCTATATTATTGCTATAAACTTAGTATTCTACAGTCTATATTAATACTATAATTAACAATAAAATAATATAATAGCAAAATTATTAGTACTTTGAAATCTGAAAATATTATGAGAACAACAATAAGAATATCATTATCAGCTGCAAGTTGATAATTTGAGACCATGAAAAAACTAGGTTCCAATAGACCACACTGACAGGATGAATGGTTTGAAGTGGGATTGGCAAATACATTACATATATGCTCTGTTACCCTCTCTATATTATTTTCACCAGATTTTGTTTTTATGTTTTTATAAATTTACTTTTATTTATCTTAAAATTATTATTATTATTATTATTGTTATTGTTGTTATCATTTTCACTGTTGTTGTTATAAGGCAATGGTGTCTTAAGCTCAAAGGTAAATTTAGCATCTTCAAGACAAATCTAGCCAGACACAATGGCCAAGTCATTCCCTGGTTTGACAGTAAGTGTGAGGGATGTTTGAAAAAGGAAAAGAACATCAATGTGTTTGATGATGCCTTTGGGGAAAGTTCTATGAAGAATGGGAACAAGAGTAGTACCTTGAAGAATTTGGTAAGTTTATGAGAAAGGTAAACAATTTCAGGCAAGGCAATCTAAGTGCAAGCAGGAATAGTCACAGTATAAAATGTAGAGGAGGATGTTGTATGGTAGGAGAAGGGGAAAGACCAAGAAAATGTTCATTTTCCCTGGATTAAGAATATCCATGCATGCTAAAATTAGATGGATAGGTGAGGTGGGACCATGTGATAATGTACCTCATGACTATTTCCAGTTTTCTTATTACTGCTGCCTGCTGACTACTTCTCTCATGATGATGAAACAACTTAGAGATATTCACTATTTGAAGCAACCAAATTTTCAGCACTGAGTTTAATTTCTCTTAGAGGTCATGTAGCTACCATATATATGACCTTGTTCTTTGGAAGCAAGTCTCCTTTTTTTAGCCAGTCTATCCTGTGAACTTTGTTCTTTGGAGAGGCAGGTGGAATGCATTAGAAATCTCTCTGAACTAAGATGAGGCCTATCCCAGTTAACTAGCCAGTTCACTCGGGCTTTTTGATTAGTTTGAATGCTTTTATGTATCTTGACAGGGAAACCTAAAGTAGGGGGAAAGAGGCCTGTTTTCAAAGCTTTATCCTAACTACATCACCACAATGAAGACTGGCACTCTCAAGGATGCCTTCGGCAATGAACCCATCGCTAAACCCAGACCTCAAGACTCTTCAGTGTCTTGGCCTCTGTTTGCTTCTCTTTTTTATTTCTACAATTGTCTTAGCTGACTGCATGCCACAACAAAAGGGAACAAAGCCCATCTGATTTTAATTAACGACATTTCTAGAAAAAAAACTCTCTGGTGGAAAGTATTTAGCATTCTAAGATGAATTACTGTATACATTCCATTGTATTGGCCACAGATTTTTTTTTTTATTTGTTTGGTTTTAACTAGTTCCACTCCAAATCTTGGGTTCACTGGTTAATTGCAAATACTTTGCATGTTTGAAATAAGCAGATCCCAGAAATATAATTATAGAAAATAATAGGGGTAATCACAAATACCATCTGATGTGATAGCTGCCTGCTGGGCTAGCGTATATGAAAAGGACTGCATTTTTCTTACATGCTCACAATCTGTGATGCCTTAGTAGATGGACTTCTGGAATACCCAGTAGATGTACAGTACAGGAGGAAAGAACTCTTGTGTGTGGGTTTTTGTGATAAGATGGAAGATCTCAAAATAATTCAGAGAAAATTAGTCCCTACAGATAGTGCAGACTTCATTTAAAATAAAAAGAGATTTCATTGCTGCTGTTCCTATAATCACAAAGCTTAAATTCCAGAGCTGGCAATATCTTTATGCTTAGTGGACTGTCTTTGCACACACCAGGTAAGGTATTTAATTCTTGGGTGATAGTTGTTGATATTGTGGAGATTTCTCTACCCTTGGGAAGGGGTTTCTTGATACAAAACAGAATTTTCTGCCTTTTCATTCTTGCAGATCAGCACCTGTCTTGCACACCAGTCCACAGCCTGCAGGTATAATCACTTTTTTAAATCAATGGTTTTCAGCCTTTCTTCATCTGCAGGTCAACATCAGTACATGGACGAGGGGGTTGAAGACCATTGCTCAAGATCTCTTATGACTATCTCCACTCCATTATATTAAAGATGTCATATGTCTCTTATACCTGCTAACATTAGCTAGATCCTGGGGCTTTCATGTCCTTAAAATGATAGCATATCCCTGACTATTCAATCAGAATGACATTTACTTCTCTTCATGTGAGCTGCCTATCCTCAGGGTCACCCCAGGGGATTATCTTGTCACCCTAAGGTCTTTGGGATGCTGTGTTTCTCAGTATTCTTGAATTCATTTGAATTTTTTTTCACTTCTCTAATAAAGCTTTCCTTCTCCTCTAAATTGATACTGAGCCCTGGTTTCTGGACTCCTGGATGCTGCTCAAGAATATCTTGTACCATATGAGTATACTAGCCATGTAATTGAAAGCTAGTAATCTCAGGAGGAGAAGGTATCCCAAATCCCCTCCCTGCTAAAACTACATATACTGTACCCACCACACACAATCACTGCTTTCCTTATGGTCATGCTTCCCTATTCCTCTATGGCTCTCTGTAGAGAAACCAATCTAACCCAAGATATTTGGTTTTATATCATCAGGACTTTTTTGAAGTGAGTGTGGGCACCCCCTTTCCCCTCTCTGTATTTTTGTACTTCCAGAAGACCTGGTAGCCAGACACATGCTCCACCAGAGCTGCAGTATCTGTAATAGCGCTCGGAAATTCCTGGACTGCGTAGCCACATTTGGGGCTGCTCAACAACTCAATTTTTGCTTAATACTGTCATTCCCAGAGGATCACATCAATTTTGATGCCAGTGTGTAGCTTAAGTCACCTAATGTTTAGAAACAAATGAATTAACAGGATGGTTAGCTGGTAACAAGAGCTTACTAAACCTTCTGATAATGACTTAATGACCTCATTGGAGATAAAATAATTTTCATAAATTTGCTTGTCTCTGTACTTTTTTCCTCCTGTTCTCCCTTTTTTCTTTCTTAATAAGTTGTTCCCAATTCTCTAGAAACAAATGTATTAAAGTAAACTATGTAATATATTCTCTTTAAATAAAGTAAATTAATAAAATATAATATCTGGTACCAGTTCAAAGCAATAGTGTATGGATAGGGTGTTTACCTTGCACATGGCCAACCTAGGTTTTATTCTGGCAACCATGTGGTTCCTCAAAACTTCCAGCAGTGATCCCTGAGCTCAAAGCACAAGAGTAAGCCCTAAGCACAGTTAGTATGTCAGTGTGGTCCTAAAACAAAACAAAAAATAATATTGAGTTCCTGTAATTTTCATGCCTATCTGACCTGGATTCCAATTGTGTGCCTCCCCAACTTGCTACTGAGCTGGTGAAACTATGGCATTAACTTCTTCCCTAAATACAAAAATAATTTTTCTGGGGCTATAGTGATAGTACAGTGTGCAGGGTGCTTGCTTGGCCTGTTGCCCATCCAAGTTTGATCTCTGGCATCCCATATGATCTTCTGAGATCTCAAGGGCTCTGAGCACAGAGCCAGGAGTAGCTGATCACATACAGGTATGGCCCCAAACTAAAACAAAACAAAAGACCAGTGCTTCTATGCATGTCTGCTAGGCAATGCCAGCTGTTTGTGCCCTTTCCTTTTATGTCAGAGGTCTTTCCACCTTCCATTTATTTTCTTTTTTATATATATGAAATCTTTATTTAAGCGCCATGATTACAAGCATGATTGTAGATGAGTTTCAGTCATAAACAGAATACCCCCTTCACCAGTGCAACATTCCCAACACTAATGCCCTCCCATATCCCCCACCCCTGCCCGTATTCGAGACAGGCATTCTACTTCTCTCATTCTTTAACATTGTCATTCTAGTTGTTAGTGTAGTTATTTCCCTAATAGCATTCACCACTCTTTGTGGTGAGCTTCAAATTGTGAGCCAGTCCTTCTGGCCCTTCCAGTCCTTAACTCTATTGTCTCTGGGCCTTATTACAATAATGTCTTTAATTTTTCTTAAAACCCATAGATGACTGAGACTATTCTGTGTCTCCCTCTGACTTATTTCACTCAGCATAATAGATTCCAGGTACATCCACTATAGGAAAATTTCATGACTTCATCTCTCCTGATGGCTGCATCATATACCATTATGTACATACTCATCAGAAAAGGGTATATACACAGACAAGGGGCTGATATAAAAAATATACAAGGTACTGACAGAACTTTTTTTGGAGGGGTCCACACCCGGCAGCACTCAAGGGTCACTCCTGGCTCTATGCTCAGAAATCGTCCCTGGCAGGCACAGGGTACCATATGGAATGCCAAAATTCAAACCACCATCCTTCTGGTCCCGGTACTGACAGACCTTAATAAGAAAAAAACATATAGTTCCATCAAAAAATGGGGAGAAGAAATGAACAGACACTTCCTCAAAGAAGAAATATAAATGACCATAGATACATGAAAAAATGCTCCACATCACTGATCATCAGGGAGATGCAAATCAAAACAACAATGAGGTACCATCTCACACCACAGAGTCTCGCACACATCACAAAGAACAAGAACAATCAGTGCTCATGGGGATGTGGAGAGAAAGGAACTCTCATTCACTGCTGATGGGAATGCTATCTAGTCCAACCTTTATGGAAAACAATATGGATATTCCTTATATATTCCTCATATGGGATATTCCTCCCATATGATCCAGCTATCCCACTCCTAGGGATATACCCTAAGAACAAAAAAATACAGTTCAAAAATCCCTTCCTCACTCCTATATTAATTGCAGCACTGTTTACAATAGTCAGACTCTGGAAACAACCAAGATGCCCTTCAACAGATGAATGGCTAAAGAAACTGTGGTACATATTCCATTCATTTTCACAGCTATTAAATTTTTCAGAAGCTGATCCTTGCCTACCATTTACACCCTCTTATTCTTTCTGTTTACACCATAGTCCTTCCTCCCATTGCCCTGTAACTCTAGGTTAGTAAAAAGTGCTCTCTCCTCTCACTCACCCTACCCCCATTCCACAGGAAAGCACTTCCGGGGGCAAACTCTGACCGTGCTCCACACATTATTCCTCTATTCTGGCCAGTTCTTAAGTGGAAACATGGAGAAGTACATCTGGCCAGCCTGTCTTTGCTTTCCTTTTTGAGTTCAGGAGCAGCCAGATGCTTCCTCTGCTGCTCCATGAATAGGGCCTTTCCTGGACAGGCTTTAGGCTTCTATTTGAATGTTAGCATGCCTAGATCTGCCTGGTATGGAGTATAAAAGCTCAGGTTTCCTCGTAGACCTTGTTCTCCAATTTAGCCATCACCATATAAAAGGAGATTTTGTTCTTTATAATTATTCTTTCCTTAAATGACCTTCAACCAGATCAGAAAGAGAGGACTTTCTCTCTACAAGCCTTCTTAAAAAACAAAAACAAAACAAAATCAAAACCCACTAACAAATTCAGAACTCTTAGTGGTTGTTGTTGGTGCCTATAATACTTCAGGTCTTTCACTTTTAGGCTAGAACACAGTACCCTACTTTTTCTGTTCATTCCCATTAATTGGATTTTTATTCCGCACACAATCCCTGTTCTGTGAATCCTGTCAAGACTCCATGTGTTGATACCTCTCAGTATAAAGCAATAATCTGATAGAGAAGGGATTTGTATACCATCTCCAGCTAGTTCAGGCAGTCCTAAGCCTCTAGTAGAATTCAGCCCTTAAACCAAGCTACTCCTTCTTCATCTTCAGGTCTTTACTGAGAAACCATTTTCTCAGTAGAAAATGATGCCTACGGTAAGTAGATACCTGTGTCTGCTCAAAGCTATCCACATACTCTATCCAGTAATTATTTGACTGACAGTAACTTTTAGAAAACTGTTCTCCAGATGTCCAGGTAGGGAATATGACTTTTCATAAATTCTCAGAAGTTAATTCAGTGTCTAGATTCTAGAAGGAAAATAGGAGGCACTGAATAGGGGAATTAAATGTGAGACAAGGAGAGCAACGAGAGGAATGAATGAAGGAAGGAACTATATATTAAGTACAATTTTAAGGCAGACTCTCCTTTTCCCAGGCTTCTTGGCCTATGGACTTTAGAAAGGGGATTACCTTTAGTGTATCTAATTTTAACAATAATACTACAATATCAAAAATTATTATTTTTCATTTACATATTCATACATGTATTTAAACTCCATTAAGCTATTAATCAACATCAAGCATGGGAAGAGTCTATTTATAGAAACTAGAGACCATTGATTATGATTGGATAAAGATGTACATCTTAGAGCCAACTAGTTCAATGAGTAGAGCACTTGCCTTGGATGTATTGATTTGAATTTAATCCTCAATATTCTATATTCCTGAGTACCATCAGGAATGATTTCTGAGTACAGAGCCAGGAATAATCCCTGAGCACCTTCAGATTTGACCCCCAAGCAAATAAATTAATGAAAATTAAAATAAATAATATGCACATATGAATGGGAGAAAATAATCACATTCTATAGTGTAATGATGGGCTAATACCCAATACTGATATGTATTTCCATAAAACTCAGCAACAAAACCAACTCTATAAAAATGGGTAAAGGAGATTAACAGGAAATTTCTTAAAGAAGATATATATAGGTATATCTATTGATATATATATATATGTATATTTGGACAATAGAACTAAGGCTACTAGATGGGGAAGGAGGCTTAGGGATAGGGTAGGAAGAAGACCAAAAGTTACATAATAATAGTGGTGGAGGATTTTTTAGTTACAAAATTAGCCCAACAGGAATAAATTTTTAAAAATAGAAAATGAAGGGCTAAAGCGGTGGCACAAGCGATGGGACGTCTGCCTTGCACGTGTTAGTCATATGGTTCCCCAAGCCAGGAGCGATTTCTGAGTGCATTACCAGGAGTAACCCCTGAGCATCACCAGGTGTGGTCCAAAAACCAGCCAACCAACCAACAAAAAGCTAGAACATGAAAACACTTTAAGTTACACTTTTTTTTTGGGGGGGGGTCACACCCAACAGCACTTAGGGGTTACTCCTGGCTCTATGCTCAGAAATTGCTCCTGGCAGACTTGGGGGACCATATGGGATGCTGGGATTCGAACCACTGTCCTGCATGCAAGGCAAATGCCCCACCTCCATGCTATTTCTCCAGTCCCAAGTTACATTTATTTTTAAAAACATCAAAAGAAGTGGAAATAAAAGTTAAGTCTGTTACAATTAATAAACTAAAGAAAATGTAAGATATTTTCTTACTACTGATAATAGTCTACTACTACTCAGTTATAAAAACAAGAATCCTACTTTTTTTTTTAGAACATGGATGGGCATTGAAGGGTTTCTATTGACTAAAAGAAATTAAATGGAGATCAGTGCTAAATGATTTCCCTTACATGTGAAAGATAAAACAAAGCAAAATCAGATTAAACCAAAGAAAAATCTTTCAATTCTAACAACAGTATGGAAGGTATCAAGGAAGAAAAGAGAAGAGGTGAAGTGAGTAAGATGGGAAAAACGGATGCATTCAAAGTGGTGAATGGAAGTTAGAGTTTAGTTGATGATGATGTCGAATTATAATGTTGTATAGCAGAAACCAATACAATCTTGGAAACCAATGCTAGTGCAACAAATTTTTTGTTTGTTTTGGGGCCACACCTGGAGGTAAAGGAATTAAATTAAAGGTAATTAATTAATTTAAATGTAAAGGAATTACTCCTGGTGATGCTCAGGGGACCATATGGATTACCTAGGATCAAATCCAGGTTGAATGCATGCAAGATAAACACCCTACCCACTATACTGTCACTGTAATAGATGTTTAGAAATGAAGAGACAATGCTAAAAACAAAGTTTTAAAAAATATATGGAAATTTCTGGAACAGAGGTCTGGTATAATTGCCTGAATTAGGGTGGTGAAGTGGGCTTGTTTCTTCCTTATGTAAAGACTCCAACTTGTTAAAAGTCCCTGCCTGAGCTCATCAAGCTACCTGATGGGGCTACACTGCAGCAGTGGTCCACTTGACCTTAGAGCTGAAACTCCCCAGATCTCCACAGAGCCTCACTTTGGCTTTTAGATAGCTAGGTAGGATTTAATCTAGATTTGAGATTAATTTATTTGAGATAGGTAGGACAAAGTGGAAAAAAAGGGTCCTGGGAGGGCCGGAGAGATAACACAGCTGTAGGGCTTTTGCCTTGCACACAGCCGATCCAGGACAGATAGTGGTTTGAATCCCGGAATCCCATATGGTCCCTCGTGCCTGCCAGGAGCAATTTCTGAGCCCAGAGCCAGGAGTAACTCCTGAGCGCTGCCGGCTGTAAACAAGCAAGCAAACAAACAAAGAAATAGGTCCTGGGAATTGATATTCAGTCTACTTCTATCTGCTCTAAGTATCATCCCAGAAACTCTGAAATTTGCTAGTAAGTACAAATATAAAGGTGGGTTCTCAGAGTAAGCAGAAATATCTTTGCCAATGAGGTCTCAGAATTTCGTGTTCACTTAGGATGATCAGGAAACTTGGGAAGCACCTATAAAAGATGCTGCTCTCAATTGTCAAAAATGTCTGTAGCAATATACATGAATTAAAATTCCTTTAAGGGGGCTGGAGAGATAGCACAGCGGTAAGGTGTTTGCCTTGCCTGCAGAAGGACATTGGTTTGAATCCTGGCATCCTATATGGTCCCCTGAGCCTGCTGGCGACAATTTGTGAGCATAGAGCCAGGAGAAACCTCTGAGGGCTGCTAGGTGTGACCCCAAGAAACCAAAACCAAAACAAAACAAAATTCCTTTAAGACAGAGTTGGCAATTTCAATAAATCTTTTTAAAAAGATCTTTTCTTCAGATTTGAATCACATGGTTTAAATACCATATAACTCCATGTTTTCTCTTCAGTCATCCATGATGAACAAGGGCCATTTGGTTTACCACAGTCTTTCAGACACTTGCCATATCTGACAGAGTGAGTGTACTCTCTAGGCCAGAATTTAACCTACTCAGATTTTTAACTGAAGGAGTCAAAACTCAATCAGAATTAGTCTCAGCAAATGACTCATAGATCCAGAGACACAAGATATCTTGACCTGGGAGGAGTAAGAAATAGCAAAATCAAGAGAGGCCTCACTCATGTTGCTCATGTACTTAGATGTGAACACAAGGGAAGTCAATTTTCCAGGTGAGGAAATATTGTTCTTCCCTGTGAACTATCACTTCCTCTCAAGAAAGGGTAGAACTTCCAACAGGGGGATGACTGCCAAGAGAGAGCACCATCTTTACCTCAAAGAATAGAAGAGAATGTTGTGAAAACTACTCACTGTTAGCAGATAGGAGGCATCTCAGTCAGATTCTAACAGAATTTTGGCTCAGAAATAGTTGATTTGATTTTTCTCACTCTTGAACCGGTAAGGATTCATCTTTTGAATTTGGTTGATGACTGACCTGGGTGGGAGGGAACCTTTTATTTCCTTCCAGCTCTACTTAGAAGCGAAATCAGCTGCCACTAATCCATTGACCTCCTACTCCACTAGGAAGGCACAGGAAGGTGAAGTTGTAGACAGGTGTTGAGGCAATGCCAAAGGGGGGTCTGCCATCCATGTCTGTGTCTGATGGCTCTGGCCCCAGGAGCTGCCATCCTTCCCAGGTTCTGTGCAGAAGTTCCACTTCCACTTCAAAGGGTGGCTTATCAGTGGGTAATGAGTACTTTTCCCTCAGCCTCTGCCTTGCCAATTCAAGGATGGAGGGTGTGGTTATGATCACAAGCCTTCCTTGCAGTCTCATCTCAAGTAGCTCAACAGATCCTGAGGTGCTTCTGCTGCACCCGGGTGTGAGAGCAGGAATGTCTCTCACTAGGGAATTACCTGAGAAGGCACCTCCTATGTTTCGTGTCACATCTATTCTGTTCAGTTCAGTGAATATTTCTGGGGCATGCAGTGTTAGCGACATTATTATTAACCGGTCTGGATAATCGAGGCTCTAGATTTCCATGTTCTCTGTTTGCATTGTCTTAATTTGAGACTTGTTTAATATCTGCACTGCCCATCAGCTCAAAATGGCTAGGCTAGTTCTTCCAGTCCAGGTTGTCCCCTTAAAGTGGTGAGTCTATTTTGCAAGAGGATAGATGGCTTTTTCAGTCCTTTTTCACTTTCTCTGAGTTGCCCAGGAGGTGGCCAAGAAGGACCATTTCAGCATGCCCTCTCTCAGGTCAGGTGACTCTCACTAATGTGTTTCCATAGGCTGGTAAATGCTTGTAGGTGACTGGCTTGCACCTGGATCCACACCATTCCTCTTCCATCCCCCCACCCTTGATCTTGCAGATGTGATGACAGTATGGAATGGCAGCAAGCCAGGGGTGCTGTGGGATGCTAATTTCTCATTGGCATGTTGCCTTGGGGCTTAGACAGAAAGTACAACAGCTGGACTAGAAATATCCCTGCCTCATCTCTCCCCATAGGAAGATTTAGCTGCACAACCAAATCTTTTTTTTTTTTTTTTTTTGGGTTACACCCAGCAGTACTCAGGGGTTACTCCTGGCTCCATGCTCAGAAATTGCTCCTGGCAGGCACGGGGGACCATATGGGGCACCGGGATTCAAACTGATGACCTTTTGCATGAAAGGCAAACGCCTTACCTCCATGCTATCTCCTGGGCCCCACAACCAAATCTTTTAAACCAAATTCTTTAAACCAGTGGTCTTCAACCACTGGTCCATGGATTGATGACAGTCTAAAGGTGTAGAGAGATTAAAAACCACACATCTATTGCCTTAGTTGTAATTGCCAGTCTGTGGATTGGTAAACAGGACAGGCACTGGTCCACATATTCATGAAGGTAAAATAACACTATTTTAAATTTGAAATTAGAAGATATGTCTGTGCAGTTCTGAGTTGACCCCCCAATCGCAACTTCACATTTTCTCCAAGATAAGAACTACAGACCAGTAGTCACCAAAAAATGAGTGCTACTTGCTGTTCATTTCAAAACCAAACTCTAAATAGATCACCATTATTTCTATCTCAGAGTTTCTCCCTCACCCTCAACAATTTTCTTAAACCATGCTCAAATGGCTGGTTTCGATTAGTACCTTATCCTCACTAAAAATGATCTTGAGAGATTTCATCAAAATTGAGCAAAAGTGGGACTGGAGAGATGGTGCAATGGTAGAGCATTTGGCTTGCATGTGGTTGACTCAGGGCGGACCCAGGTTTGATCCCCCAGCATCCCATATGGTTCCCCAAGTCAGAAGTGATTTCTGAGTGCATAGCCATGAGTAACCTTTGAGTGTCCAGCCCCCCCCCCCCAATTAATTGAGTAAAAGTGGAACAGGATTGTTCTGGCATAATGCAAGAAGGGGGCAGGATGGGAAATAGAAATCAGGTCTGTTGATTCTTAAGCCTAAAGTGATAGGAATGGGGTTAGATTCTGTAGGAATACAGGGTGGATGCCATCCTAAAAGGTGAGATCTGTGGTCCATGATCTTGACAGCACCACTAGTGGTTACTTTAGATTCTGTGAGAAACATGTCAAGATGAGATTTAAGATTGAACTAGGCTGTGAGAATGCAAAGAGATTTCACCATGACTTTCTTCATGAGCGCATAAAAGAACAAAATACAGCTCAGAAAAGAAAAGAGAAAAAGGAGCATTTGGGTACAAATGACTTGAATTAGCATAGTTCCTCTTGGGTATATATCCAGGGTAAATAATCACTACATATTCAGGTAGGTCTATTATAGAGTTATGCCAAATCTTTACTCCTCACATTCATTCTGATTAGTTGATGTCTGTGTTGTACTGATTGGTTAAAACCACCACCAATTACACGAACTATCATATTTCTTGGAATATTTTGTTGTGGTTTCACAATAGAAAAATATGTCTTTATGCAAATATAGTCATCATAGACATGCCAGGTTCTTACAGATTGTGGCACAGAAACAAGAGGCCCTATCAAAATTCATTTGTTCTGGGAACTTATGGGAGGCAATTTATTAAGCTGCTATATAGCCATTGCAACTCCCTGGAAAGATGCTGACTTCTGTTCTGCCCCTCCTAAAACGAATATCTATTGTTTTTTCATTGTCCCACAAAAACTATACTAGCAGG